>CM021102.1:546084092-546179738 GCA_007115665.2 Sequoiadendron giganteum
AAGCTAATATGACATGGATTAACATGAAAAATAATAAATGAAGCTACAAGAGGCAGCCATGATATGATCTTAGAATATTGGATGCTTGATGCTTGAATTCCTATAGAGTAAGAGTGCATAAGTTAGATAATCTGAATTTCGATCCTTTTCTTGGTTGAATGAAGCTTTATTTATAAATTTCTTGGCTGTAGAAATGCACAGGGATGGCAAAGAGAGGCTTGGATTCAATCTGGAGGATTGAATGGTGAGAGATGGAGGAGATTGAGAAGATTTTGGGGATTGTCTCTACCCATGAAAACACCAAGCAAGAGAAGAGGAAGGATTGAGAGAAGAATTTGCAATTTATCTCCAATTTTTCTCCAAATCTTTCCGTGAAGTTTGAAAGCATTAATTTTGACATAATTGACATAAATTAGACATAGGATATATAATTTGATTTTGAGGAAATATAGAGGAGTATTCCTTATGCCTTTATTTAAATATTTTTGATTTATTTAAATTAGCAAAAGAAGGATAAATAATTTAATAGAACAAACTATATAATTTGTTTATTAAATTAAAATAGAAGAATATGGTAATAAATCAATAAAGTGTTTAATCTTTATTAAATTAATTAAGATTGATGTGATAGAATAAAGTAGGGAAAAAATAATTAAATCAAACAAAGTATTTAATTTTGTTTATTTAATTAAGATGGGATAATAGAAGAATTAGAAGAATTTAAATCTGAATGTGAATGTGAACTATATAAATAAATATTTCTATTTATTTAATAGTAGAGGAATTTAGGATAATTAATCAAATAATTCATATTTAATTAATCGGATTCTCTAGACCAATTTTAGGTGTATACATTTTGCCCCTCTTTGAAGTGATGTGTTTACGCATTTCTTCGAAGAAATTTTTTGCTGCTACTACCAGTATCGATGAAAAAAATTAGTATGCCCTAGACATGCCCCAGATATTGATTTTCAGATGATTGTCGATAATATGGCCCCTCGGGAGATATTTTTTTAGAATTTTTTCAATTTTCATGATGATTTGATGATGTGATGATGATTTGATGAAGATTTGATTTATCTCCCAACATTGATGAAGAAAATATAGCCCGTCGATGAATTTCAATTAATTTCATAAATAAAATTAATCAAAATAAAAGAAAACCCACAAAAATCCCTTTTCAAAAATCTATATAAGGTCCAAAAGCTCATTACTTTCAACATCTAGTGATAGAGATATTTGAGCCAGTTGGAGCAAGATGCCTATCCCCTACCACACTCATCGTTTCAAGCATGTGCGACATCACCAGCGGCCGACTACCTATGGACCTCCGGTATGTACCTATAATGATGGATTTTCTGCAAGATGGATTAGGTTAGTAACATACATGCATGCAATATTAAATAATCCAATCAAGCAATGAAATGTATAGGAGATAAATGAATAAAAAAGAAAGGAAACTGGAACAATCTCACCCAATCTTCTCTCCTCCATGGCTGACTTCCATTGCACCTCCTTAGCTTGTTGTGATGAAGAGTGTGCCCTTGGATTTGATGAGCAAATTCTATAATGCCTAGTCCTAAACAAAGCTTTGAAGGATTTCCTAAGTATTGTTGCAAAAAGAAACTTAATTCTAGATGCAAACAATGACAATGACAATATTAAGATGCAAGAGATTAAGATCCAAGATTCAAGATGCAAAAGATTGTTAAGAGATAAAATGTCTAAGAGATGTTGAAAATGAGTATAAAATTGACATTTTATAGAAAATGTAATTTTAAATGGACGGTCGAGATGAGAGATTGAGAAATGCCCTAGAATCAATGGTCAAGATTCAAAATGGCAACTCTCAATTAGGGTTAGGGTAAAAATCCGCAAATGTGTGGACAAGATTTAATTTAGGAAATTAAATCAATGATGGATAATGAATGTGACAGTGAGATGAAACTAGCAAAAATCAAAAGATAAGAAGAGGAGATTTTAGAAAATCAGTAATTTTAGCAATTACTTGATTTGTAGAAGAAATATTTCCATTTTGAATTAAATTAATTCAAAATATGGATTTTGTGAGATAGTAAATAATTGATTTAAGATTATTTACTAAAAGAAGAATCAGTTAACTATGTGAAGTCATTTTTAAATAAATTGTTTTATTTAAAAAGAGGGAAATGTCACATAAGGCAATTAAATAATTAGGAATAATTATTTAATTTAGAAGAGGCAAATGATTTAATTAAATAAACTAATAAATCTTATTTAATTAAAAGAAGATTTTGGGAATTAGTGACATATTAAATAAATATATTAAAATATATTTATTTAATAATCAAGAGGACATTGATTATAAAGATTAATTAAATAAATTGAGAACTTTATTTAATTGTGAGAAGACTTGATAATTAGTGACGCATTAAATAAATAAGATTTATTTATTTAACAATCATGAAGGATAGAAGAATCATGAATTAATTAAATAATTATGAATTATTCAATTAATAGTTGAAGGTGGGTTAGAAACATAATTACAAAGTCATAATTATGCTAGAATGAAAGGTGGTAAAATATTGTTTGCAGGCCTTGGTCATTTTGATGTGTCTATTTTTTCCCCTCTTTGTCATAATGCAGTTTATTGCGTTATGGCAAAGAAAACAAGTCTAGAATATGCCCCAGCAAAGGTACAGAGTGCCTATGCCCCCTCAGAAAATTTTTTGAATTTCAACCCAGGCTCAGAAAAATTTGGAAAGTGTCCTGATTAAACAATTTAATGATAGGAGACACGACGGCGTGATCAGATTCGGCAGTGAAGGACACTAAGCTAGCCAAAATTCTAGAGAAAGACGATCAAATGAGCCTCCAGTAAAAACCTACTAGGTCAAAACCCTAATTTTCAACCTATAAATAGGTTGAAAAAGCAAAACCAAGTGCCATTTATGCATTTGTTATATAAAATTTTTAGAGATCAGAGCTTAAAACGATGATGGTGATTCCTACGATAGACCACCATGGATACCGCGTGCATACTTTCTGATGACCCGAGGGTGCAAAGACACCGGTAAGTACCCCATCCCACTTGTAAATTTTCAAATTTTATGCATTTACGACTGCTTGCGAGGGGGTAAACAATTGCGTTGTGACACAAATGTCATCATGTAAGCCACAAGTGACTTGGTGTTTGACGCATTTGCTTGCGTTGTGATGCAAGTGCGCTGGGTAGTTAGGTTTCTATTTCAAATTTCGCATTTGATAGAGGGAATGATGCAAATGTCAAAATGCGATGCAACTGTGACTTTTCGTGACGCAACTGCAATGTTGTGATGCAATTGACATGTCAAACGGCGCAAGTGCCACATTGCGATGCAATTATTTTGTCGAGCGACACAAGCATTGTGAGACTGCACAATTGCTAGATAGGACGATGCATTTTCCATATTGCGACGCAACTACAGGTGAAAAGCTACAAGTGATGAATTGCGACGCAATTGTCATTGACCAAAGTTGACCAGTGTTGACTTTGTACACACTTTAGTTTTAGATGCATTTTGATTCCCCAAGAGTAATAATATGTCAATAATGTTGACCCATGGGCACTAACTCGTGTTTTTGCATGTGCAGAGGTGATTAGTGTCGATATACACATGCGAGTTCAGACCAATGACATATGCCTTTAGGGATCGTCTGAGCGATAGGGAGAGACAACGCCTGATGACACTTGGGTTATACTACGTCACTTTCATGCCCATTATTTAGGCAAACAAGGGTTTACTGATAGCATTATGCGAGAGGTGGCATTCAGAGACATGTTCCTTTCACTTGCCTATAGGAGAGGTGACAGTTACCCTAGAGGATGTCTACCTCATTCTTCGCATCCCTATCAGTGGGGAGAGAGTTGTATATGACCCGCATCGAGGGCGACAGGCCCTATTAGAGATGTATGAGCATGTCAGTGGTTCCGAGATGGGTATTGATGATTATGAGATTGGTTGGGATGGTGTAGCCGACCAGTTTCCATGGTGGGATGCCATGCTCATGACACTGATTGTTGGAGTGTTGATTCCAGATCGTCGTGGCCATGGATTTCCGATCGGATGGGGGGAGGTACTAGTCTGTATGCGAGGTCAGAGGATAGTTTTTGCTTGGGGGCCTTGCTTGTTGGCCATGTTATACCATCAGCTCCATGAGGTAGTCTATCATCAGGGTCAGAGTATCAGCTGCGGGACTACTCTCCTTATGATCTAGGCATGGAAGCATATTCCTGTTTTTCGGCCACCAATACAGATGCAGCAGTTGGGCGATGGGATGCCATATGTCTATCTGTATGCGACTTCAGTTAGTCAAACTCATGTGCGGGATATCAATTATTGGCGACATCAGATTGACACCATGATCATTTTTGTTTAGAGGCCTTACAAAGATTGTGGTCAGTGGCCAGATGAGGATGGTCACTTTTCATTATGCAGATAGTTCAAATACCTGATCGGCCGTACAGTGTAGAGTCAGCCTCAAAACATTTGAAAAAACCAAAATAGTGCATCCATTTCATCTCGCTTTCACTCGTGATCGTCATCACTCATAATAAATCATCGTCGCTTTCACCCTTTGGTGAGTTAGTCAGAAGCAAGTTTAGTAGGTTCTAAAGTGAACGCCTAATCGTCAAAGTCTCGAAGGTCTAAGTCAATAAGTCAACAAGTTGGTCAACTCGGAGTATCAATAGCTTATCACCCAATCAGTCCTACCAAAACCCTGATCACTACATGTCTTAGGATGAAGCTTTCCCACAATGGACATAAGCATCAGGTACCCCACATTAGTTTAGCCTGGCTAGCGATACGAAGAACATTTGCTTGTTTGTTTACTTTATTTTGGTCTTTTTAACTTATCTTATTTTGCGCTCATTCCAAGGACCTCTCGATGATGCCTAAACAAAACTGGTTTAGAGAGAAAGGAATGGGGTAACGATCGGTATCTTTTTATCTGCTGTGCTTGTTGGATATTCTTGTAAAATAACTTCGTCACGCATACTTTGTTTTGTTTGTAGGAAGGATGTTTTAGGTATCTTGTTGACCACATAAGAAGGCATGCCTTTTTATGTTTTGGCCCGAGATGTCTAGAATATCTGAACTGCATTCTGAATAAGGTTATGTTTATCAAGTGTGAACAAGAGTACTCCTATCTGATTGTCAAGTCAAAGTCCATCACACTAGGCACAACGCCATCTTGGTTCTTAATACCTTGATGCATCGCACCTAGGTGTGTTATCAAACATAAAGAAAGGTATGCTCCTTTCCCATCCCTAGATAAGCAACACATCATCATCATTCATCGTCATATCCAATAAAGTCTCGATGACTAATGGACTTATTGGACTTCTACATTCTGCTTAGATTTAAGGGTTCATCCCTCTCATTCTTCTATCTTCTTTCATGCTAACAATGCATCCATCTTGCATCCGTATTCTCATTCTACATAATCATGTCATACCATCATATCAGGACAACGTCATACCATCTCATCCATCTCACATGCATCGCATAATCATTTAACATGCTTAAAATAATATAGATTTGTTATTCTAAGCATCTTCCGAACATCTCATTTACATCATCATTACCATCCATACATCCATTTTGAACCTCTTTGTCGCGAGATCCACCTCAAATTGTATCTTTTCGCTCGATCTCTCGAGGGGGCAATGTACTAACGTACTTCTTTTCGCTGGGGCATCCGAAAAATCGGAAATTTTTTAATTTCGATATCGGCAACATCATTCTTTGAACCAATGCAACAAGTACATTGCTTCAAAGAGGGGCAAAATGTAGACATGCAAAAATAACAATCAGGCATCATACAAATTAACATTCATTTCTGCTATTAATCAATTAAAATATTTATTGATTAACTTCCTAAGGTTCATTAAATAAATCAAATTATTTAATCCCTATGTTCTTCTCATTTGATTTAATAAATCAAACAAATCAAATATCAAATCCCTAAAATCCCCTAAGTTAATTAATCTAAATTAATTAACTTCTAATCACAATTACCATTCTCTAGCTTTTGACTCAACTAGAGTCAAATCTAAACTCCTAACTAACCCACCCACTTGCATCAATAAATCAATTTAATTGATTTATTAAAAAGCCTATTTTCTCTCAATAACTCTCATCTTTGACTTTTTTGAACAAAGATTATTCCCCCCAAAACCCTCAACAACATGCATTTATTGACATTTTTCAAATTTGAATGGGCACATTGGCCAAAACTTGCACAAGCTTTGACCAATCCCATCATGCCAAGTGGCTCTATTCTATTGGAGGGGATTTAGTCCCACATTGGCTAAACTTGGCCTCTCTTCTCTCAACTTCTTCTATAAAAGCAATGCATCTTCTCTCATTTCTACAACACACTTTGAAGGTATCAAAACTATAGGCAACTTGAGCTCATAGCAACTCATTGTCTATCTCATTTGGCTTAGAGAGGGATTGGGAAAGGGCTCTCTCACATTTTCATGGAGGGCACCAATCCAACATAGAATAGGTTTTATTCATTTTCTCTAAATGCATGCTTGTCTTAGTTTTTATTATCATGGTTTGGAGATTATGTTTTACATCATTCTATGAGGATGGTTGAACTTATACAAACAATGTATAAGAATTCACCATCCTATAGGTACATCTACCGAGTTTGACGCCTGGTGACAAATTCATAGGCCTATCCCATTGACAGATCTAGATGGTCTACCTCCTATAGATCAAAGATCAGTTATCCCATGGGTACAGAGGAGAGGTCGGGGTGGCAGGGATGGAGGCAGAGATGGCAGAGGGGCTGGGGGGAAAGATGGAGGTAGGGGAGACAGAGGCAGAGATGGAGGCAGGGGGGATGGAGGTAGAGGAGATAAGGATGATGGGGTGGTGGGGGAGGAGGGGATGGAGGGGATGGGAGGGGTGTGAGGAGGAGGAGGGATGACAGAGGGTAGAGGCAGCCCAAAAGAGTCAGGAGGAGAGTGGGTGGTGCACCATTATCACCCATTTGAGAGGAGGGAGAGGAGAGAGAGCTGCCAGCCAAGCAGGAGGCAGGGGAGGAGCTTAGAGGGGGTGAGGAGGAGACGGAGGTGAGGGCTGAGGAGGTGGTCAAGGGTGGAGAGGAGGTGGAGATGCCCATAGAGGAGGATCCATTTATCGAAGGATAACCTCTTGATATTGATGTGGAGGAGATCCGGGTAGAGGAGGAGAGGTATGGGGATAGAGATGAGGAGGAGGAGGAGGATGAGACAGACCAGAGACTGTGGGAGCGGATGATCACTGGGGATGAGGAGGGTGATAGGTCACCGATTTTGCCTGCAAATGCCACTATTGATCAAAGGATCACAAATCTTTAGAGCAGACTTGATGCGGCCTTGTCTTAGAACAAGGCCTTGGCGGTAGAGTTAGAGGTCACCAAGGTGGAGAGAGATCAAGCCGTTATCCGACGGTAGGAGTCAGATAGGTGGGTTACTGTGTTTTTTGAGTTGTGCGCAGGACTGACAGGGGATATGGCCAGGGAGCTGGCCAGGATGGTAGAGAGTAGGGAGCGATATAGGTTGCTATATGAGAAGGTTGTTCCACCAAAGAGATGAGACCCAGGTTTGTCCCGATCCTATAGCAGGACAGGTAGTGGCACCCGTACACACAATAGTAGCAAGTCACACAGTGGCAGTCATACTAGTGCTGGGGGGTCGACCTCGTCAGGGCAGTCATCAGGTCACAAGTCACATAGCTCCCATAGGCATTCATCAGGCCATAGCCATAGGTCAGAGCATGGGCACAGATCAGTGTCATCAAGACTCCAGGCAAAGCAAAGCCAGCCTCTTGTTACTTATCCCTCGAGATCTCAGAGTCAGACCCTAGACAATACTCCCATCCAGGTCACCTTTCACATGGTTGGTCAGCCACAACTACCTCGCAGTTCACCTCCACCAGATAGAGGAGGAACATCATAGGACTTGTTTTTAGATACTTTCATATTTTGATATTTGAGCTTGCGAGCTCCATTTTTGGGATATCATATGACTCTATACTGTGACATTACATTTTTGAGATGATATATATGCGATGTAGTTTTTAATGTGGCCTATATGATTCGATGTGTTAAAGTGATTTATTCTTTACTAGATGTTATGTGATTCTTTTATGATGCTATGAGATGTATGGATGTTATGCTTATGTTTATGAATGCAATTATGGATGTGGTTATGTATGTATGCATTTTTTAAGGTATGATTATGTAATTCTTATATGTTAATGCAAATATTTATGATGCCTATATGCTGATGTAAATGATGGTTTTATGATGTGAAATGGATGGATGTAAATGATAGCATTATGCAATGTGAATTATGGTATTTGATTTATGCAGATGTTGTTTATGAATATGAAATTCTCGTATGATCATGTGTATGCAGCTTTATTTTTGCATGTCACAAGATATCATCAGAGAACAAGAGAAGAGAAGATAAAGATGGATGTTAGTGTGAAGAAAGATATGCATGTTAGTGCAAAAACAAAAAATCCTTCAAATATTTGCTATAGTGCTATCCTAGTTTTTTCTCTTAATCATCATTGGGCGAAAATGTCATGATGGCCGAAAAACACTATGATATGACGTAGATCAATAGTCGTAGACAAAGATGATCATGACTCATATGAGGAACATAATTGCCCCTAGTCATTTTTTCATGATCAACAGCCAGAAAAACTAGACTGATCATGAGACGTTGTTGCTTCTCTAAATCCTGATACAGGACATCCTTGAGAAACTAGCCACATGATAGTCAAAAACAGACAGGAAAATCATCGTACTACGTCGTTGCTTCTCTAAATACTGAAGTCAGGACATCCTTGATAAACTAGTAGTAGGGTGATCATAAAAAGACAAGGATGATCATCATGATATGTCGTGGCTCCTATGACGTAAGGAACTAATATCATGATAACCATCAAAAAGACAGATAAAAGTTGCCAATTGTTTTCCAAGTGTTTTAATGTCAAGTGTTGCCAAACGTCGAGTGATACCAAATTTAGGAAGGACACATCCTGAATGACGTTGATATCTAGGAGATCAATTCTCAGAGTTAGGAGAATCCATCAAAATGCCAGATGATGATGACGATGCTTAGGAAGGACACATCCAAAAGCATAAATAAATTATGAGAGTTGCTTTTCAGAAGGACACATCTAAAGAAGAACCCAAAATTTTTGCCAAATTAAATTATCTTGATAGAATTTGACTACATGTCATTGCTAACATGCTGATTTGACTGAAAGTGTTGATGAAACAGATTGTTGATAGACTACCTTCTCGAGATTGATAGAAGATTTGCTTGATTTGAAGGTAGTTGGACATGTGTGAAAATTTTGTACCATGAACCCTAATGGACTGACCTAGTGCGGCCTCGAGGGCTCATCAATTGATGGCCTTTCCTACGTCATGCACTCAGAGACCTCGTAGTTCGACATGATCAATGACCTTGTCCAAAGGACAGAAGTCTGAATCATGATTTTATTTTGACAAACCTAGAAAGACTAACCTAAAGTCTTGGGGATTCAAAGATGAATCTTGCCTACGTAGCAAATGTGCAGAGACAACATAGTTCGGACATGGACAAAAGATTGATCGACATGACCGATTGAATTGACTGGACAGACATTGAATTTGACTCTAGTTTTGGATTTTCTCAAGACATTTTCAAATTTTTAGGACTTTTTTTAGAACTTTTTCAGATGTTTAGGATATTTTCAAGACTTTTTATAGATTTTTAGGATTTTTTCAAGACTTTTTACAAATTTAGGATCATATGCGACACTCACTGCAGTTACACAATAAAGGTCTTGCCCCCAGACAAGTCAGGGATTACCTGAGTCCAATGATATGGAGATAGGTAGACACAAGGCAAAAGGCAAGGATATGCCAGGGATGATGTCAACCAAATGCCAACCATGGCCAGAATCGATAGGACTTAGGACGAGTTTCGTGAATGTGTCAGGGCTTTGTGATTATGGAAAGTGGATAAAGGTCGATAAGAGTAACAGTAGATGGTGAAGCAATGATCGACTACACATGGCGCCTGTTTGCCAGGTTTTCACTATAGTACTTATCCAAAGCGCCTGTTTGCCAAGTTTTCACTATTGGATGAATTTATTTCTTTTTACTATTTTTGCCATTTTTTTATTTTTTTGGTGTCACCAAGACGCCTATTTGCCGGATTTTCATCAAGGGACGATTTTTTCTATTTTATTTTTTATTTTTTATTTTTTGTATTTTTAGGTTTGTCAGTCAAGCTCTCTGATGCTATCTATAGAACTTTCGTAGATGTAGGCTATTGATGGGTTTTGTCAACTTTTCTCCATCAG
Organism: Sequoiadendron giganteum; assembly: GCA_007115665.2. Taxonomy (NCBI): domain Eukaryota; kingdom Viridiplantae; phylum Streptophyta; class Pinopsida; order Cupressales; family Cupressaceae; genus Sequoiadendron; species Sequoiadendron giganteum. The sequence goes on from CM021102.1 coordinate 546,094,478, forward strand.
GTGTGGCCAACTGCTAAGCTCCAGAATTGAATGTTGCAGTAATAATATAGGGACCGAGCCAATTAGCCTCAAACTTTCTAGGTTTTTCATGGTCAGCCTAATTTCTTGGATTCTGCATAAGGACCAAGTCACCAGTTTCAAATTTTCTCACCATTACTCTTTTGTTATAGCTTCAGCAGAGACAATTTTGATATGCCTGCAAATGATTTAAGTCATTTTTTCATCTTTCTTGTAACATTTCTAGCTCATGTAGGCGAGACTGTCTGTACTCTTCATCATCAATCATTCCTTTCAAGGAGACTCAAATAGAAGGAATTTTGACCTCGATGGAAAATATGACCTAAGATCCGTAAACCAAGGAAAATGGAGTGGCTCCAGTGGGGGTACGAATGCTGGTATGATAGGCCCATAAAGCAGGATTAAGTTGTAGGTGCCAATCTTGACCAGCGTCGTTGATGGTCTTCTTAAGAATGTGAAGAATTGTTTTATTTGATGCTTCAACTTGGTTGTTACCTTGTGGGTAATATGGGGTGGAGAAATGATGTTGGATGTGGAATCGCTCACAGAGTTCACGAATGTCTTAATTTTTGAATGGACTCCAGTTATGTATGATGATAGACTGTGGAACACCATACCGACAAATGATGTAATTTAGGATAAACTTTGATATTTGCTTACCGGTGATGTAAGTGAGAGGGACGGCTTCAATCCACTTAGTAAAGTACTCAGTGGTGGTGATTATGAATTTATGGCCATTAGAGGAGGGTAGATGGATCTTGCCCACAAGGTCGAGTCCCCATTGTGTGAAAGGCCATGGAGAAGTGATTGGTCTTAGTTCCTGTGCAGGTGCATGAATTAGGTCACTATGCACTTGGCATTTCCAACATGTTTTGATAAACTGAAGAGCATCTTTTTCTAATGTCGGCCAATAGTATCCAAGTCTAGGGACATTTCTAGATAACGTTGGACCACTCGAATAAAATCCGCATATAGCCTCATGTACTTCTCATAAAGTTGTTTGGGCTTCATCAGTGTCGAGACAACGAAGAAGGGTGTTATCAAAGCCACGCGGTATAGGGTGTCACTGATGATGGTGTCTAGCAGCTTTTCGGATAAAGGAATTTCTTTGGTTGTTAGAAAAGTGGGGTGGTAGGGTTTGGGACTTAAGATAATCATAGATGTCCTGGTACCAAGGAAAACTAGGACCAACAATATCGCAAACCATTTCTAACTCTAGGATATCATATGCAGGCATCAACAGTTGTTCCACTAAGAACTCAAATTGTGACACATTTTTAGGGATGTCTAAGAGAGATCCAATAGTAGCCATTGCATCGGCTGCCTTATTTTGTGTCCTTGGGATTTGTTTAAAAGAAATCATTTTGAAATATGTCATGAAACTATCCACCATTCGTTTGTAGGGAAGCAACTTCTCATCTTTTGTTTCATAATCATCATTCACTTGGTTGATAACTAACTGAGAATCCCCGAATACAAGCAATGTCTGAATTTTCCATTTAATTGTTATCTTGAGACCTATGACCAATGCCTCGTATTCTATAATGTTATTAGTACAAGGGAAGGAGATCCAAAATGATTTAGGAATTGAATCCCCTTGTGCTGTGATGAACAAGAGATCAACTCTTGAGCCATGACTGGTGTGGGACCCATCAAAATATAGCTTCCATGGTAAGGTTGGTTTTGCATGAAAGATAGACTCATCAAGAAAATTAGTTATTAGTGGATGAGTGGCTTGGATCAGTGCATCTACAAGTTGATTTGCTATTACTTGACCTTTTATTGCCTTGCGCTCAACATATTGTATGTCATACTCACTCAATATCATGACCCACTTAGCCAAACAGCCTGTCAATACTGCCTGACTTAGGAGATACTTTAGTGGATGAATCTTGGCTACCAGGTGTGTTTGGTGGCTCAGCATGCAATGTCATAGTTTTTGTGTCGCAAAGACAACTGCAAGGCATGCATGTTCAATGGTTGTATAGTTCAACTCGTATCCTATCAGTGTGTGATTGATGTAGTATATGGCTCTTTCTTTTTCCTCATTGTCATTTTGTGCCAATAATGCCCCCAGTGCATTTGTAGTTGCGAAGACATACAAGATCAATGGCTTGCCTTCAATGGGTGGCATCAGGACTAGTGGTGTCAATAGATATTCTTTAATTTGTTTGAAGGTTGTGTGGCATTTGTCTGTCCATACAAAGGGAATACTTTTGCGTAATAGATATTGAAATGGTTGACACTTGTCTACCAATTGTACGATGAAACGGCGGATGGACTGCAGTCTGCCCTGAAGTGTTCTCAACACACTGATTCCTTTTGGTGGAGGCATGTCTAGAATTCCTTTCACTTTTAGGGGGTCAACCTAAATGCCTCGTTGCGAAACTATGTATCCCAAAATCTTGCCTGAGGTGACTCCAAAGACACATTTCTTTGGGTTCAAACGAACCTTGTAATCCTCTAACCATCTAAAAATTTTGTCCAGGACTTTGAGATGATCTTTCCGTGTCAAAGATTTTGCCAATAGGTCATCCACATGATCTTTGGTATGTGGCGCCTACATTCTTTAAGCCAAAAGGCATGACATTCCAACAGTATGTTCCCCATGGGAAGGTGAATGTCATTTTGTGCTGATCCTCTATTGCAATTCGGATTTGGTTATACCCCGAGAAATCTTCCATGAGAGATAGCATCTTATACCCTGTTGTGAGATCAACAATCATGTTTATATTTGGTAATGGGAAATCATCCTTTGGGAAAGCCTTATTCAAATCTCTGAAATCCCTATAGATACGGATTTTTCTATTTGGATTTGTGGCAAGGACAATGTTGGATATCCAGTCAGCATAATCAATTGATCTTATGAATCCAACATCCAGTAACTTCTTTAGTTCAGCCTTTACCAGTAGTGCAATTTGTGGATGCATTTTTCACAACTTTTATTTGACTGGCTTGATATTTGGGATTAACGGAAGATGGTGTAGTACCAATTCTGGATCTAGCCCTGGCATGTTAGTATATGACCATGCAAAGTTAACCTTCCTTTCTGTGAAGAATTGTTGCAACTCAGGTTTTTCTTCATCTATTAATGATGCGGCCAGGAGAACCATTTTGGCATTCTCTGGTGTGGCTATGTTTACTTCAATGGTGTCTTCAATTAGCATGGTCAATTTTTCCTATGTCACGGGAAGAAATTCCAATCCTCCATCCTTAGGTGCCTTAAAGAGGTTTTCACCTTCGGATACATCCTTTATTTTTACTATTTTGTTGTCAGAAGGTGCCTTGCGGTTTTCACCTAAAGACATTTCTTTGGTTGTCTTATTCTTTGCATTTTTGTGATTGGAGGATTGCACAGTCTGCCCAAAGTAAGCTACACAATCTAGGTCAATGGAAAATCCTATTTTGTGATCACCCCATGGTATGCCTTCTCGGATCCCCATGAATTCTGCTATTGCCTCAGCATTCTGAAAGATGTCAATCACTGGTGGATCTTGTTGGTCCCAGTCAATTAGTTGTGGGTAAATAAGGGGAATCCCATCATCAGTGTTGGTAAAAGATGGGGAAGATGTGAAAAGTGTGCAAATTGATGTCTCAAGTGTGAAGGAAAATTTGTCAATTTCAGATTCCATGTCAGATGCAATGGGTGGAACATACTCCGATTCCAATGAGTTGAACTCAAAGTCAAAATAGGGTACAAAATTATCAGCATCATGATTACTGGATGGAATTTCAGAGGTATGGATAGTAGGTTCAGGCATGTCAGGCTCATGGGTGGGCTCGGGAATGGGGTGGGATAATTCGGTTGTTGCCGACGACACCTTATGTTCTTCTGGATCCCAAGGGATGCTTACCCATTCCTTATTTTTGAATGTCGGTCAATAGGGTCAATGTTGTACTCTTGTCAGAATTTTTCTTCGAAGGGAAGTTGACCAAGGTCCAAGAATAGTTTGTCAATATCAGTCACTTAGGGTTTTCTCATATCCCCATTCCCATTCATTAGATTCAGTTTCGATAAGGGATTCTTCACTTGTCTTGACACTTTATGTAGCCATTACACCCTCACTTGAAATTTCATAGGTACTTCGATTGTCAATTTTGAGTTGGTCAAACCCTAGCCCTATGTACCTTGGTCTTGCATTTATGATAATAGGTTCCCTCCTTCCAGTGTTGTCCTTTCCAAGACCACTTGTGCCATCAAAACCTAGGGCCTTGCATATATCATAGCCTTTTCCATAGAGATGCACTGGTAGTGGAGGCAACTCTTTTGGGTCCTTGTAGATCCAATTAGCTATGTCTGTCAATGATGACTTCATTACCTATATCCCCCCATAGTGTGAAAACACTTTTTGGTGGATACTTGAAAGTTTTTTTGGGCTCGATTGTGAAACATGGTCTACCATAGACTTTAGGTGGCTTAGGTATTGTGGTGATATAGTAAGCCGTATTCAATTTGAATTATCCATAGCCAAGGTCCTAGATCTGAAGATCTTTACTTAGTATGGAGGCCGAGGAAGATGGTGTGGAAAAATTTGGTGGGATGGATGATTTGGTGAGTGTCGATGGGTCAATATATTTGGAAGAGGTGGAAGCTGAGGCTTCTCGATTGATGGGTACCTGGTGCTCAGCAGTGGCTCGCAGATTGGTACAATATTGAAATGGATCAAGATCTCCTGGGATAGTGATTTTAGTACCATCAAAAGGGAATTTTAGGCATTGGTGGTATGTGGAAGGAATGGCCTTTAGAGCATGAATCCAAGGGTGACCAAGTAAGATATTGTAATGTATGTCACGATCCAACACTTGGCATGTTGTATCTATGATAATTGGTCCCACCCAGAGTGGAATTGTAATGACGCCTTTAGAAGTGCGTTCTTCATCATTGTATGCCTTGATGACAATGTTCTTGGTAGCATCTACACATGCATCAGAGAAGCTAAGAGCTTTAATCAATTTTAAAGAGTAGATGTTCAATCCTGCTCCGCCATCTACTAAGACTTGTCTAACCTTATGTTTGTGGACAAAGAACTCACTATGAAGGGAATCATTATGAGATGGTTTGGGCGAGGAATAGTCACAATCCGAAAAGGTAATGTGATGAGGTGAATTCAGATATCCGACCATAGTTTCAAAATGGTTGACATCAATGTTGGTTGGGACAGATGAATCTTGCAGGACTTTATCCAAGATGGCCTTATGCGTGGGTGAGATACGAAGCAATTCGAGAATGGATATCTGAGCGGGTGTTTTATTCAATTGCTCAATAAGGTTGAACTCTGGTTTAGGGTTTGATTGTCTGGAAGATGGACTAGGTATGGTGATTTTAGGCTGACGTGCAGAAGGACCTGGGATAGTGACCTTGCCTTTACGTGTGGTGACATTGCATTCTAGGGCCTTTTTAATGGTAATAGTATTAACACACTTATCTTCATCAGCAACATGAAGATTGTTAATAATGGTACCTCCGGGATAATTGTAGGCAAGACAAACGTTATTGTAGGTAGGATGGATGTGATTGGCTTGATTATTGTTATTCTTTGTGCCAGATGAGGAGGGTTTACTATGATCCTGCAATGGGTTCATGTGGATAGTATGATCCGTATTAGACGTAAATGATTGACCGCCTAACTCAATGGTGTGGTTCTCAATAAGGTCTTGTACCAGATTTTGCAACTGACGACAAGAGGAAGTTTTATGCCCTTTGACACGGTGGTAATCAAAAAATGCACTAGCATCCCACCATGATGGCTTGAACTGACCAGGGTCATACGGTTTAGGTTCTTCCAGCATTATGACTCTAATTTGGATAATTTTCTTCAAGACAATTTCGATAGGTTCACCCAAAGGGGTGTATGTACATTTTTGGAATTGTCGTGGTTGACGCAGTTGCCTTTGATTAGCTTGAGTAGGATTGCTTTGAATAGCATTAGCAGTTACTGTTGGTGTAGTTATAGGTGCATTTTGATTTTGTACTCCTTTGATGGTGAGTACATGACCTGTTGCATTGACGGTTTTTGCATTGACCACACCATCATTGGCGATGTGTTTGTTCTTAACCCAGTATTTGGTTTTGTCATTGGAGCTACTTGGGTTATTATTTGTGGTGGTGTTGATGGTTTTTCCATCGTATTTTAATTCGCCTTTAGCGATGAAGGCTTTCTCAAGTTGAACACCCTTTTCAACAAGGTCAACAAAGGTGGTGCAACAATGGAGTTGAAAGCCATACCTTAGTGGTCCTAGGAGATTTTGTACAAACATGGTGACTTTCTCCTTTTCAAGTATTTCTACTGGACATCTGCTTGCTAAGGTTCTCCATCTTTGAAAAAATGGGATAAAAGTCTCTCCTACATCCTCTTGGGTAAGTCTACATAAGGAGGCAATGTCAATATTCATGTCAATGTTATAGGCATAGTTTTCAACAAACTTGTTTGCCAATTCATCCCATGTTTTGATTCCTTTAGGCAATAGCGAGAACCATTCCAATGCATGACCTACGAGACTTCTAGATAAAAGTCTCATGAGATATGCTTGCTCATATGCAATGTCCATGCAACTAGTGGTTAATTCTCTTATGTGTTCAATAGGGTTCATTTTGCCTTTGTATTTCGGAAAATGAGGTACCACATATCCATGAGGAAAGGGTGGCATATACAAGGTTGTGTCAAATGTATATGGACATAAGTCATGTGACATGTAAGACTTTTTTTTGGATTATTGCAAGGTCTCCACTTGCATTTGAAGAGTAACGAGTTGGAGTGTGAGTGCTTCCACAATTGGGTTGTTGGTAGCATCACACATGTTGGTGATAGCGATGGCTTGAGTGTCCACCTGTTGTGATGAGATGTGTTGATTTGGAATTGGTTGTTGGTGAGGAAAATGAGTGTTCTAATTGTGCGGTTGTTGGAAATGAGTGTGTTGGGGAGAGATGTGCTACTATGTATGAACTTGAGAGGCATAAGTGGGGATGTGAGATCCTGCCATGTTGGATTGAATTTGAGGGCCTTGTTGATTTTGAGCATGTTGATGCCCAAATGGAGTGAAAGATTGGGTGCCTTGATTGCCTTGCCCAAATAAGAAATTGTGGCCATGAGGAATGTTGGTGTTTTGGCTCACAGGAATGTTGGTATTACCCTATGAGGAATTAGGTTGGGTGCCTTGAATTACAACTCTTTGTTTATTTCTCCCAAAAGGGTTGGATGAGTTGGTTGCCATAGCATTTGAAGAACCTAATAACCGGTTTGATGACGTACTCATGGAACTAGATGAAGTTCCAAAGAGTGTTGTGGTGGTTGCACCCATTGTTTGTGAAGGGATGGTGAATGTTTGTTGGGGGATGGATTGTGATGTGGTGTTGATTTGGGTAGATGATCCCCCAATAGAGGTTGTGTTGGTTGTGGTGGTAGTATGACCAATGGAGGTAGCATTGATGGTGTTGATGATATTTTGTGAAGAAGCTCCCATGGAAGGATTGTGTGATGGAGGATTGGGAGATGTTGCTCTAATAGTGTTGAGGTCAAATCCTTTTGGTAACCTAGCCCCTTGGTCAAGGAGCATAGCTAGGAATCTGGAAGAGTCATTTAAGACTACTTCCTCCACAAAAGTGGCCACTTTTGGGTGTTGGGCAGCAACTAATATGTCTTCTTCAAAGACTTCCCCATTTGAGTCTCTGCGGATAAATTGTTCAAAAAGATCTTGTGGAGAGGGTGGCATGTTCATCTCACTGAAAGGATTGATATTGGAATTTCCCATGTTATAAGAAGGATTGTTCATGTCATTAGGGAAGGAATCCATGCTAGTTGTGAAACCAATAAAGTTGGTGTCTTGTCCAAAGGAAGCCATGAGTCTTTTCTTTTTCTGTAATCTAGTTTCAACCATAAAATTTTTGCTCAACTTTGGGATGATGGGGGAGAGTGATCTAAATATGACACTATGTTTTTTGGGTTTTTTGGAATTTTAGGAATGTTTATGAGATGCAAATGAGACCAAAAGAAAACCAAAGTTTCGTGAATGCAAATGGCATGACACTAAAATGGAGATACTAAATGGTATGCAACTAAAAAGGAGCCTACGATGTACTCACTATTGGTAAATCTAAGGAGAGGAATACTTAACCAAGCAAAGTTTTGGCGATGATTCAAGTTTGGAATATCAATGGACTGCAAAAGGACAAGGAGTGACAAGGTGAAGTTTCCACACTAGACTGATGAGTGGGAAATAATTCACAAGGATGTTGACAAAAGGACAAGGGGTGATTAAGTCCAAAGATAACATAGTATTGAATGCAAAGTTTTGACAATGGATGGTAAGATTCTACTCCTACAATCTGCAAAAAATGAGTGTCTAAGGAGATGATAGAGTAAACAATGTAACTAATGGAATGGAAATGGAAACCTATTGTGATCCTAAAAATGGCATCTATAATGCAATGCTTGAGGGAATTTGAGCAATTCAGTGTCTGGTTTAAACAATAATAGTAAAGAAAGACTTGATGGAATTCTGGAAAAGACAAGTTTTTTGGACTTCAATCTTGATAGTGGGAAGATGGTTGTGAAGTTTTTGAAAATGTGTCGCAGTGAATGCGGCACGACAGAGCATATGTGGCTCAGAATGGCAAATGCAGTTCTGAAACTGACAAATGTGTTTTTGAAACTGGTGAATGCGGCTCCAAAAGGTGAATGCAATGCATGATTTTTCAAATGTGGCTCATCAGAGGAATTGTGGCTCAGGATGTTTCAAATGTGGCTCATCAAAGCGATTGCGTCACAGGAAGCAATTTTGGAAAAAGAAATTTTCGTAGATTTACTAGTTTTGTCTCTTATTTTAGCAAGTTTGATGTTCAGTGGTGGAATTTTTCTAAAAATAGTTTGGCAAACACTTGGTGTTGTAAAAATTCAAAATCAACCACATTGAAGACATTGACAAAATCCTAGGGCTGCAAGGACAGTATGCTTATGGATCTCGCGAACCGCATATCCTTAGTGAATGAATTCAGAAGCTTGGCCCCACAAGCTCCCCCTTACAGTGCACTCACTTCTCAGAGCAACAAAGCTTCCAACCTCCATGAAACTCCCATGGTAGATTGATCATTTCTACTAAGAATTGTGCAGGTGTGGGTGCCTTGGCAACGACCATTGTTGCATCAGAGAATAGAAGGTTTTTGGTTTTCCAACACAAAGGTTTTATTTCGGGCACCCGTTCAGAAGGCCACGCGAGAGGCATTATCATCCCAGTCTACAGTGGTTACACTCTACAAGTTTTGATGCACCACAAGGGTACTTGGGGACTCAATTGTTGGTCCGCAGGAAGTTCTGTAATGCTAAGCTTTCCTTAGCATTCAAATTTATATATCGGTTGGGCATCGCTTGGCTTTAGCGCATTCCCGGTTTGAGTCGCTTTGGGGTGAGTAATTTTTTCCACCAAAGTAGGCCCAAGATCTAAGGCTTAACAAAAGTGAGCCAACATATTCATCGTTCAATCAATCTTTGTTTAGAAACAAAGAGAGAGCACATGAATATGCTAACTCACACTCGCATGGTGTTCATTTTAAACCCAAAAACAAATGTGTACAAACACAAAATACATGGTGTTCATTTTATCCGTTTGTAGTGTTTACAAACAAAGGGGTTTATTTTAACCGTTTCTAGTATTTTCTAACTAAGAGTTAATTTTAAGCCCATGTAAAACAAAGTGTATTGTTCTTTTTAACCTTATGCACTTGCGTGTTTGTTCATTTTTAACCAATGAATGCAAAATGCAAGGTTGTAAAAAAAAACAATTAAAGTAACATCTAACTAACTTTAGCTAGACACATGCTGCAACAAATAGATCAGTAACACAAAAAATCTCTAATCTAGAAAAAAAAAAAGAGAAGAAAAATTTATAAAAAAAAAAACCCGAAAACAGTTGCAAAGAATTTTACCAGTTGCCTGCATCGCAGCAGAGCGAATGTGTCGTGGCAGAGTGGTTGTGGCTCAGGATGTCAAATGTGGCTTTCGGATAATCGAATGCGGCTTGCTTTGTTGTATACATCTCTGTGGTTGTTGAATGCGTTGCAGTGCAGAGTAGTTGCATCGCTGTGGTTTGTGAATGTGGCACGGCAAAGCAGTTGTGTCGTTGTGGTTGGCGAATGCAACACAACAGAGCAGTTGCATCACAAGAGAAGTCGAATGCGTCATTATGTACCTGTTCCTACAAAATTATTAGAAAAACGTACGCAAACCTGCAAAAAACATGTCAAAATGGGTCGGGTTCACCAATGTAATGATGGATTTTTTGCAAGATGGATTAGGTTAGTAACATACATGCATGCAATATTAAATAATCCAATTAAGCAATGAAATGCATAGGAGATAAATGAGAAAAAAAGAAAGGAAACTAGAACAATATCACCCAATCTTCTCTCCTCCATGGCTGACTTCCATTGCACCTCCTTAGCTTGTTGTGATGAAGAGTGTGCCCTCAGATTTGATGAGCAAATTCTATAATGCCTAGTCCTAAACAAAGCTTTGAAGGATTTCTTAAGTATTGTTGCAAAAAGAAACTTAATTCTAGATGCAAACAATGACAATGACAATATTAAGATGCAAGAGATTAAGATCCAAGATTCAAGATGCAAAAGATTGTTAAGAGATAAATGTCTAAGAGATGTTGAAAATGAGGATAAAATTGACATTTTATAGAAAATGTAATTTTAAATGGACGGACGAGATGAGAGATTGAGAAATTCCCTAGAATCAATGGTCAAGATTCAAAATGGCAACTCTCAATTAGGGTTAGGGTAAAAATCTCCAAATGTGTGGATAAGATTTAATTTAGGAAATTAAATCAATGATGGAAAATGAGTGTGACAGTGAGATGAAATTAGCAAAAATCAAAAGATAAGAAGAGGAGATTTTAGAAAATCAGTAATTTTAGCAATTACTTGATTTGTAGAAGAAATATTTCCATTTTGAATTAAATTAATTCAAAATATGGATTTTGTGAGATAGTAAATAATTGATTTAAGATTATTTACTAAAAGAAGAATCAGTTAACTATGTGAAGTCATTTTTAAATAAATTGTTTTATTTAAAAAGAGGTAAATGTCACATAAGACAATTAAATAATTAGGAATAATTATTTAATTTAGAAGAGGCAAATGATTTAATTAAATAAACTAATAAATCTTATTTAATTAAAAGAAGATTTTGGGAATTAGTGACATATTAAATAAATATATTAAAATATATTTATTTAATAATCAAGAGGACATTGATTATAAAGATTAATTAAACAAATTGAGAATTTTATTTAATTGTGAGAAGACTTGATAATTAGTGACACATTAAATAAATAAGATTAATTTATTTAACAATCATGAAGGATAGAAGAATCATGAATTAATTAAATAATTATGAATTATTCAATTAATAGTTGAAGGTGGGTTAGAAACTTAATTACAAAGTCATAATTATGCTAGGACGAAAGGTGGTAAAATATTGTTTGCAGGCCTTGGTCATTTTTATGTGTCTATAGTACTCGTAATCCACCTCGTATTTTGTGCATTCTCAATTTTCGTGTAATTTTTATGCATTTACATTTTTTTCGTAGTTTTGCGCATCAATGTCGCGTTGTAGCGCTTTGCACTCCAGTGTAGCGCTTTTGTTAATTGTTGTAGCGCTTTGAGGAATTAGCGCTTTCATTAATTTCTTTAGCACTTTCGTTAGATATTTTAGCACTTTCTAGTGCTTAGATAGTCAGATCTAGCGCTTCGATGTCGGATCTTAGTGCCTAGAAAGTTCTAGCGCTTTGGTGGAATAAATTGGTGCATCTATGATCTGTTATAGCGCTTTGATTAAAGCGACGCTTTGATGGACTGTTTTAGCACATCGATGTGCTGAAATAGCATTTTGAGTAAAGTAGCACTTCAGATGCCTGTTTTAGCGCATCAAAGTGCCGAAATAGCGCTTCTGGTTTTTAGCGCTTTCATGGACTGTTTTAGCGCATCCATGTCAAATTTACAAATTTTGACATAGTTAACCTTGATTTTGTCAGTTTCAATCATGTCCATTCTTCAGTCTGGTACGATTTAATTATCCAATTTCCCTAATGACCAATTCTGATGATTAATAAGACTTACTCTCATGATAGGTGAGAAATAATCCTATTTGTGATGATCCTCATGATAGGTGAGGAATGATTCATATCCGATAAACCTCATGATAGATGAGATTAGATAATGTTGTGATGAACCTCATGATAGGTGAGGTTTGTTGATATTTTTTCATGAATTTTGATCAAAAATTCATACCAAAGTTTGATTGGAACTGATAGTAGAATGACTTTTGATTTTTGACATAGTGCACTGATTTTAAACTTTTTATGATGATAGGAGCATCTGGGTAATCTCTAGATGCGAGAGCAGTTTCCGTGGACTAAAGATTTGATTCCTCATCTGACTCTTGACGAGATTAAGATCATAGCTCGATGTGGTCTGTCAAGTCTTCTTGATATGCCCCAGATTAGGATTAATCAAGGTCTCCTTACTTCTTTGGCTGAGCGGTTGCACAATGACCATAACACTTTCCATCTACCCATTAGTGAGATGACAGTCACACCCGAGGACGTGTGGCGGATATTGTGGATTCCATTTATGGGAGAGATCCTTGTCTATGATTCACATGAGGTTGGTGGGAGAGATGCTCTTCATAGAGTTTTTCAGGATCAGCATATTGTAGGACCGAGTGTTTGATGGCAGATGATGGCCGACACTTATGCTTCACTACCAGTAGTATTACCTGGATTCATTGGAGGTTTCCTTTGTCCTGATCGCAAATCAAAGGGATTCTCTATGGGTTAGGGTCGTATTCTTGAGAGTATGGTCATGCACAGGACTAGATATGCGTGGGGGATGTGTATGCTATCCCACCTCTATCACAATCTACATTCAATGGTGTACTTGGGAGCCTACAGCCTATCTGTAGGGATAACTTTATCACAGGTTTGGGCATGGGAGCATTTTTCTATTGCTCGACCATTTCCAGTTCTTGATAGACCTGCAAGCAGACCCTTCATTTTTTGATACAGAGGTAGACTTACCCAGGCTCGGATGGGTAAGTTAAAGCATTGGAGACGGGTTTTGGATGACATGGAGAGTGTTGTTTGGTAGCCTTACCTAGACTATGAGTAGTGGGATAAGGATGATGCAGTGCTTGGGTACCTATGTGACTCCATGTACTTGCTCGATAGGACTCTGTTTGTGTTAGAGAGATTTTTATTGTGGTGGGTCTACAGGCAGTATGGTATTGTATAGTGTATGCCTCAGGGGGTTTCTCATTATGCTCGATGGCGAAGTGATGTAGCAAATTGGGGGCCATGTTTTTCGTATGAGACACTAGTAGAGGGATACAGGACTCTGCAGCCATTAGCCTGGGATATGCGCAGAGATATTGCAGAGGCAGTTGTGATAGGAGAGTATGCAACATTTTTGGCCTTTCATCCACATCCTCATATTACCATTCTTGATGAGCCAGCACCTTTACCTATGGAGGAGGATGCTACGAGTGAGGAGGATAGTGGGGATGATACTCAGTCGGGCAGTAGTACTAAGAGAAGCAGCGGGGATAGTAGTAGTGATGACATGGATGGTGGTGGTGGAGATTGCAGAGGGGTTGGGCCAGGCAGTATTGGTCCATCATCGAGTAGGCCTCGCAAGAGGCGAGCAATGGTAGTGCCTTCAGTTGATCAGCAGAGACAGATTGCCAGTCTACAAGCATAGGTACAGACTCTGTAGGGATAGTTGGTGTAGGCACAGGGTTTTCTTGTATAGACGTAGACTCAGATGCAGACCCAGGCATAGGCTCATGCATAGGAATTAGCATAGGTACAGGGATAGTTGGTAGCTATTCAGACTCAGGTTGATACTTTGATAGCCGAGAGGTACAATGCTAGACAGATTGCTAAGAGGGCATAAGAGACTGCTGAGACACTATAGAGGGTAGCCGATGGTACCTCTGTTGCCGACTACATGAGGGAGGTTTTGTGGGCTGGCCGAGAGGCAGAGTTCTACAGGGGTAGGTATCATGATGCAGTGCCTGCTGATCACAGAGTTAGCTATGCCCACTCGAGATTTGGTCAGACACATACCCGAACAGTCAACGAGGGTGTGATGTAGCCTCCACGAGGAGATCCCAAAGATCCTGGTCCTTCTGGGGGTGGTGGTGGTACTGGTCCTGTTAGGCCTGCTCATTCTGGTAGTAGCAGATCATAGATGCCATTTGTGATTTTGAGACATTCTTTTTGAGATATGATGTACACTTTGAGTCAGCTTATTTTTGATGTATCTTTTCCTATTTCAAACTTCATTGTATTCTTAACATTTGATGATATATATGATATGCAGTTGATTACTATTGATCTATGATGGTTTATGATTCTATGATGGATGCATTTATTTTATTTGATGATGCTAATTTTAAATGCTTATGTTGAAAATATGATGTATGGATGTATGGATGTATGGATAATAATGACATGACTTGCATTTATTTTAATGTGATGAAATGTATGGATGGATGGTGAATGTTTTTTATTTTAAATGTGATGATGATAAAAATGATGATTTTGTGATGGATGATTATGGATGGATGGTGTAAATTTTGTGATATAATTCATGGATGACAAAGATGTATTTGATCAAATGATAATAATGTAATGAATGATATGGTGTAATGAACATGATGTATTTATTTATGATATGATGTGGAAAAATATGGTACGATAAATGCATAACTATTTGATATTAAATGCATGAATGATGAGATGATAAAAAAATTGCATGATGAGATGATGCTCCTATATGTTTTTGATGATTTTTGGTTTAATTTCAAGTATACTCAGTCATATTTGTAAAAAAGATAATCATTAATTGGAATCCCTTATGCAACAAACACTCTGCAGATGTAGAATTTATTATGAATGCAATCTAATTTTATCATGCAACTATATGCAAACCATTGTCATTTTAATAGTACTTTTGTGCTTGGTATCATCACAGAGCTTTTTAGGATTTTTAAAGTGAGTACAAGTGTTAATGGTATATGTTAGACCAATGACGACCTGAGTACTACTTTTATGATTTTTGATATTGCAAGCGAACACAAGCATCTAGGTATAATTGAACTGAGATGACCTGAGCATTCATTGCATAGATAGGAAAAGATTAATCATTTTAATGGGTGAATTCTGAATGTCATCGGTGATACATTTGCATAGCACATCCCCCGACAATTCACGCATTTATATGATTAACTTACAGATAGAAGACAATAAAAATATCATTCTCCTTCCTTGTTTCTCTAGTTCATTTACATCATTGAGTTACTCCAAAGAAATGATAATAATTAATCGAAAATACAATTTATCCACCTTTTACTTAGAGTGTTTCAATCATTATTCAGATTAGATCATCCATCCTAATTTTGTGATGTTTTTGGATTTTCCGAGATTTTGACCGAAGACCTAACCTACTAACTTATCCTAGGGGTCTCGGGGGCTAATCAAATATTAGCCTGGCCTATGTTACACACACAGAGACCACGTAGTTCGACTAACACAGACTCATGTTGTTGGTTTTTTTTTGCTTTTCTAGACTAACTTTTTGACTTGTTTTTGGATTTTCTGATATGATACGGATGTTTGATGCCTTTGCGATGGTGATTGATTTTGTGCTGTGATCATTGTTTTTGTATACTTTTCATACTATTGTTTTCCCATTTGGCAAAGCCGATGTTTTTGTTGCCCCCAGTGATATCCAGATGTTTCCCCCAAGCTAGAGTGAGACATGACCATGTGAAATGATTTGAAAATGGATGCAATGATGGCAAGACTAATGATATGATATGAAATGGTAATGACTGCCAGACTAATGATCCCGATATGTATCAAAATAGATGATAAAGCTGATTTAGAATCACATACGACGCCTGTTTCCAAGTTTTCATCATATGTTTTGATTACACACTTTTTTTTGTATTTTTCTTTTTCTCATTTTTCTCTTTTTTTATTATCTGTATATTTTTGTATTTTTTGTTGCCAAGACGCCTGTTTGCCAGGTTTTCATCAAGGAAACCATTTTTCAAAAGTATGACCCGTTCACTAGGAATTTAGGTATAGAACTTTCTAAGATGGATATTGTTGATAGGTTCATCAAACAAACCCCCTTCTGATGTTGATAGTTGATAGGCCCCTGATCCATATACTGATATGATGACAAAAGGACCTAGCCAGTTAGGCTCAAATTTCCCTTTCTTTTCCCTATCCTTTTGATTTCTAGGGTTCTCTTTTAGAACCAAATTGCCAACCTGAAAGACCCTAGGTTTTACACTATGATTGTAACTCCTTGATATTCTTTGTTAATATGTTGTGAGATGATTGACAGCTTGTTGATGATGCTCATCCAATAATTCTAGTTCTTGTAGTCTAGATACCTTATAGTCCTCATCTGAAATGATTCCTCTTAGTGATACACGGAGTGATGGAATCTCTACTTCAATTGGTAGTATGGCCTCCGATCTATACACTAAGGCATATGGTGTTGCTCCTGTTGGTGTTCTGATACTGGTTCTATAGGCCCACAGTGCTGGATTGAGTTGAACATGCCAATCATGTCCAACATCGTTAACCATCTTCTTGAGTATTTTTAGAATTTTTTTGTTAGAGGCCTCTGCTTGGCCATTTCCTTGAGGATAGTATGGTGTTGAGAAACAATGTTGGATATGGAACTTCTCACATAATTCTTGGACATCTTGGTTTTTGAAAGGCCGTCCATTATTAGTGATAATAGATTAAGGGATTCCATACCGACATATTATGTAATTCAAGATAAATGATGAGATTTGCTTCCCCGTGATCATTGTAAGATGCACTGCTTCTATCCATTTTGTGAAGTATTTTGTAGCTGTTATTATGAACTTGTGTCCATTAGATGAAGAGGGATTTATCTTTCCTAGTAGATCTAGTCCCCATTGACAAAAAGGACATGTTGATGTGGATGGATGCAGTTCTTGAGTTGGTGCATGAATCAGATTACTATGAATCTGACACTTTTGATATTTCTTTACAAACTGATAAGATTCTTTCTCCATGCATGGCCAATAATATCCTAAACAGAGGACTTTCTTCGCTAGAGTTATACCACTCGAATGAGTGCCACAAATACCCTCATGAATCTCACGTAAGGCCATCTCAGATTCATCATGTTCTAAACATCGAAGTAAGGTACCATCAAGACCTCAATGATAAAGGATGTTAGCGATTAAAGTATGTCAGGCAGATTGGTGGATGAAACTGCATTTTTGGTTCCTAGAAAGATCGGGAGGGAGGATAGTGTTCTTGAGGTAAGCATAGGTTTTTTCATAGATGGATGTTTCAATGGTATCTAGATGGCATATGGTATTGGATTCCAAACTATTGTAAGAAGGACATGATACTTGTTCTACCATAAACTCATAACAAGCACGTTTCTCTGGCAATTGTAAGAGTGAAGCAATTGTGGCCATAGCATCCGCAACTTTGTTCTCCACCCTTGGAATTTGATCAAATTTGACATTGATAAAAAACTATTTTAGATCATCTATTTGTTGTTTGTAGGGCATCAACTTTTCATCTTTTTTTTTATACTCGTCATTTACTTGATAAATGACTAGTTGATAGTCTCCATATACCTGTAAGTCTGTGATCTTCCATTCAATTGCTATTTTGACCCCAATGATTAATGCTTCATATTCTGCCACATTGTTTGTACATTGAAACATCAGTCTATATGATTTCAAGATGGTGTGTCCTTGGGGAGTGATGAACAAAATCCCTTCTCCAGATCCTCATTGTGTGTATGATCCATCAAAATACAATATCCATTGTTGTGGCGTCACTGTCAGAATGTCCGCATCTGGAAACTCCATTGTCATAGGTCGATTATCTGGTAAAGGAGCCTGAACCAATTGTTCAATGATTGCATGACCCTTGATAGATTTTCTCTCCACATATTGAATATCAAACTCACTTAATAGTATGACCCACTTTGCCAGTCTACCTATTAAGGCAACTTTACTGAGTAAATATTTTAAGGGGTCGATCTTTGCTATTAGCCTGATTGTATGAGTCAGCATATAATGTCTCAGCTATTGAGTAGAAAACACTACCACTAAGCATGATTTCTCTATGAAAGTGTAGTTTATTTCATAGCCATTTAATGTTCTGTTGATATAGTAGATGGTGTGTTCCTTTCCTTCATAATCCTCTTGTGCTAATAATGCTCCTAAAGAGATATATGCGGTTGCAATGTACAGTATCAGAGGTCTTCCTTCCATTAGAGGCGTGAGAATAGGCGGTGACATTAGATATTGTTTTATTTGATCGAACGTTGTTTCACACCCACTATCCCATTTGAAAATAACATTTTTATGCAACAGATGATTGAATAAATGACTTTTGTCCGCCAACTGGGAGATAAATCTCCTGATTGATTGGAGCCTTCCCTGTCGTGATATGAGTTGACTGATATTTCTGGGAGGCGGAATTTCCATTATTGCCTTGACTTTTGCTGGATCCACTTCAATGCCCTTTTCTGAGATAATGTATCCCAACAGTTTCACTGATGTGACCCCAAAGACACACTTCTTGGGGTTTAGCCTGACATTGAATTTCTCTAGCCGTGTGAAGATTTTGCTCAGAATATGCAGATGTCCTTCCCTAGTACAATATTTTTCCAGGATATCATCCACGTAATCCTCCATGAAGGTGTGCATCATATCGTGAAAGATTGTTGTCATTGCTCTTTGATAGGTGGCTCTTGCATTTTTCAGACCAAATGGCATGACATTCCAACAGAAGGTTCCCCATGGACATGTAAATGTCATCTTCTCCTGATCTTCTAGAGCTATTTTAATTTTATTGTATCCAGAGAAACCATCCATGATTGACAACATGGCATGCCCTGTCGTCAAATCCATAATGATGTCTATATTAGGTAATGGGAAATCATCCTTTGGGCATGCTTTATTCAGGTCTCTAAAATCTGTACATATCCTGATGTTATTGTCTGGATTTGAAATAGGTAAAATGTTTGATATCCACTCGACGTAATCAATAGACCTTATGAATCCAGAATCTAACAATTTCTTTAGCTCAACTTTTACCATTAATGCGATATGGGGATGCATTTTTCTCAATTTTTTCTTTGCAGGCTTGATTCCTGTAGGCAAAGACAAATGATGCATGAGCAGATTTGGATCCAAGCCTGGCATATCAGAATATGACCAAGCAAAGTTGATGCTTCTTTCCTTAAAGAAGTTGATGAATTTCGGTCTCTCTTGATTTGTCATGGATTCTACTAGATGTAGGATTTTTGCTTTTTCTTCAGTGTCGATGTTTACAGACTGTGTTGGTTCTACCAAAACTAATGACTACTCATAATAATGTTCTAGAAGAGTGTCGAATCTCCCATCTTTCGGTGCCTCAAAGAGGTTTTCACCGTTAGATGTGTTCTTTATTTTTTCTTTTTCCAGATCTAATGCTGCCATAAATGGTTTTCACCATTAGATCTATTATCCCTATTTTTTTTTTTGCAACTGGGAGATTTGACACCCTCCTGCCGAGTCACGTTGTTATGATAATTATAGATAAAACTCGTACCAGGTTCGTCATAACATAGGAAATTTATGATGGCATCATCATTTGCAAATATGGGTACATTCATAGGTTCGACATGTTCCCAATCAATAAGTTTGGGATGGATTAAAGGCATGAAGTCATTAGATTGACTTAGGTTGATGGGGGTAAGGGTTAGGACAACAATGCCATCATAGTTGTTATCAGGGATATCGAGATCAATGATGGTACCCTCTTCAAGATTGTCTAGTTCACTTGATGTTTGTTCATCCCCACTTGAGTCATTGATATTTAGTGATCCTGATACGAATGGTCTAGGCCTAAAGCTTTGTCCCTCCTCACGCATAGGTGCATATTGTTGTATTACATCAATTTGGATATTGGTGTAAGATATATCAGAACACAAACCCTACTCATATTCATTTGAATCTGTTTCAGAGCTATCTCTAACCTGAAGGATCCTTTCTATAGCCTTCTTTTTCATCTCTTGTTTTTGTTCTTCAGAGTATCCCAGTCCTGTCTTCTCTTTTGAATGGAGAGTGAGGGGTTGAATAGGTTCAACTATGCCTTCCTTCCTTTCTCCGACAGGTCCTTGTCCCTCATAACCCATTTTTTCTAAGATAGCTTTCCCTTTGCCATATTTGTCTGTATTGATATTGAGATTCTTGATACTAATATTTGATGTCGATGGTTCTTCATCTTTGTATAACCAATCAAGAATTACTTTATTGTTTGATTTGTCCTCTATGCTACCGGCTTTTATAAACCTTTCTTCTAGAACTGTGATAGGTAATGATGTTTGATGTTTGACCATTGATGGTTAGCCATATGCCTTTGGAGATGGCATTAACTGTGAAAGATTAAGCGATTGCTCCATAGAATATTTCCCCATTCCCTTGTCTATCAACTGAACTTTCTCTTGAAATTTTTGTAATAAAGAAGTTTGGGGATTTGGATTGTCTGATAATTGAGTATCAACAAGACTTGTATCTTTTGCTTTACCCTTCTTTTCTACCCACTTGGTGGTGATATTTGGATGTTTTTCCTCATTTGATGACTTTGAAGTGGATGCTTCCTTATTGTGAGGCACAAAGGTATCTTGAGAGATTCTAAGTGTGTCACAATACTGAGGATGATTATAATCGACAGATATAGTCACCTCTTGTCCATTTACTGGGAATTTTAAGCATTGGTGATATGTGGAAGGCATTGCCTACATTTCATGGATCCATGGGCGTCCTAAGAGTATGTTGTAAGTTAATTCTTTTTCCAATACTTGGCATGCTATGTGTTTCATCATTGGTTCCACTTGAATGTGTAACACAATTAATCCCTTAAAAGATCTCTCTTCCTCATCATATGCTTTTATGGTCATTTTCCTTCGGGCATCAATAGCATCATCGGAATACCCTAGTGCACGGATTAACTTTAGAGTGCAAATGTTCAAACCAGCTCCCCCATCTATTAAGAATCTTTTGACACGATGATTGTGGATAAAGACTTTGATATGGAGTGCAGTGTTATGGGGATGGTTGAGTGAGACATCATCCTATTCAGAGAATGATAGACAATGTGGGGTAGTTAGATGCCCCACCATAGCTTGGAATTGGCAAACATCTAGATTCTTTGGTACCGTAGTGGCAACTAGTGCTTGTTCTAGAACCTCCTTATGTGATGGAGATAGTTTCAGGAGTTCTGGTATTGATATCTACACTGGAATGTTTTGAAGTTGATCGACAATGTTGTAATGACATGGAGGTGGATATGCATTTTTAGACCCAACTCCCTTTAAGACTACCTTGGATTGCCCCCTAGTCATTACATTTGTTGGTTGATAGTCCCGTCGTTCTCTGATTTTTAAAACGTTTATTTGATTTTCAGAGACTTGTATGCTTGGGAGAAAATCCAAAGGGGTAGTGTCATTGGTTTTATGTTCATTCATGTTATGACCAAAGGTATCATCATTTTCCACTTCAGTAACACAAAGGATCATTTTATCATAGACATGATTGATATTTTTACCTTTGTTGTTCATAGAAGATGATGCTCCTTTTTCATAGTTTGGTAAAGGGTCTTTGAAGGATGAATGATCATTATTGTTTTTGGGTCCCTCTACATATACCTTGTTATTGTCGATCAGATCTTGAACTACATGTTTTAACTCCATGCAATCATTAGTTTTGTGGCCTTTATTATTGTGGAAGTTGCAATAATCTACGTCATTCCACCATGGTGGTTTGACCTTTGGATCCCAGAATCTTGCTTCCCACGCAGTGATAAGACCACTTGTGACTAATTCTTTCATTGTCGATTCCAATGTTTGGCCTAAAGGTGTGAACCTACGTCGGTTTGATGATTTTTGGTATGGTTCCGGTTTTGTGATTTCGTTGTTTTGAATGACATTTGACTTGACGATTTGATCGTTGTTTTGATTTGTTTTTGAAGTAGATGTTGTCAAGTTAAAAACTAGTTTGGCAATTTGCAAATCACTTGTTGTTTCGTTTGTAGTCATATTTCGGTTCTTTTGCCAAAATTTTGGTTTATCATTGTTAGGGTATTGATTTGAGGAATTTGTGTTATTTGATTTGTCGTTGAAATGTTTAATAACCCCTCTTTTGACTAGCGCTTCTTCAATCTTAAGGCCATTTTCTATCACCTTTTCAAATGTAGGAGGACATTGCAATTCAAGTCTGTAACTCATCTCCTCCGTCAAGTTGCCGATGAACAACTCCATTTTATCTTCCTCAGGAATGGATCAAGGATATCTAGCGAATAGTCATCACCATCTTTGTAGAGAGGACAAGAATGTCTCCCCTTTGTTTTGTTTCAGGTTATACAGATCCTTTATCGTGACATCGTGTTGGATGTTAAAAGAATACTGAGAGATGAACCTGTTGACAAGTTCTTCAAAAGTCCTTATTCCTGGTTGTAATTTTGACAACCATTCCATACATGAACCTCCCAAGCTTCTTGGGAATAATCTCATCAAGTAAGTTTCCTCTTGAGCAAACTCTAGGCTCATGGTTTTGAATTCATGGGTATGATCGATCGGATATGTTCTTCCATTGTATTTGTCATACTTGGGGAATTCACAGTGTCGAGGAAAAGGTATCATATCGACTGTTGAGTCGAAATGATAAGGAAAAATGTCCTATACTAAATACCTTTTGGTGTTCCCTTTTTTCATGTCTTGTATTTGTTGTAATATTTGCATTTGGGATGTTAAGGCAACAACCGGATCTATACCTTGTGTGGGTTGTGGTATTTCGGTTTCGCTTGTTCCAAGTGCTTCTCTTAGGCAATTTACGTCAAAGTATTTGGGCAGCTTAGCGCCTGATTCAGCCAACATTAAGAGGTATTTTTCCATGTCCTATTCTAAGATCTTTTCCATGAATTTATGGAATTTGGGATCCTGTTGGGCTGTTTGTATGTCTTCTGGAGTTATTTCATTTTTGTCACTTTGATGTAGACTATTCTAGGGATTTTCTTTTTCCATTGTATTTGATGTTTCAAGTTCCTTTTCTAAGAGCCTCTATTTTTGCGACCTGGTGAAGATTGGCATACAAGTTTTTGTTCTTTCTTCCAAAATTTGATCTTCTATGTTGGAAAAAGTCAAGTGATTTCTAAACAAAGTCGAATATGATGATATATCTTATTGATAAGACTAGGTTTTAAAATTTTGATTACTATGCCTTATTTCGTGATAATAGGATGATAATATCTTGATGATGAAACTTCAGTGTAATAATCGAGATTGTGTTTTGATTTGACACTTTATGATTTGCAAGATCTGCGTTTCAATTGAAAAGATTGGAAACTTGTATGAACCTATCTGATTTAGGTTTCTAGACAGTGATTCTGATAAAAAGGTACTTCTATTTTGATAAAAAAATCCATGTGTAAATGACAGACAAACTGACTGATATGATTTGGAACTCTCTATTTTGAAAGCGCTAAAACAGAGTTCAGGGGCGCTAAAATAGGTGATGGAAGCGCTATTTCGCAGAAGCACTAGAATAGAGTTCAAAAGCGCTGAAACAGATGATGGAAGCGCTATTTTATGAAAGCACTAAATCAGAGCTCGAAAGCGCTAAAACAGATGATGAAAGCACTATTTGATGGAAGTGCTAAAATAGTGACCGTAAGCGCTAAAATAGTGCTTGGAAGCGCTATTTTATGAAAGTGCTAAAACAGAGTCCCGAAGCACCGAAACAGATTTCCAGAGCGCTAAAACAGAGGGTTGATGTTCAAGACTCTTTATTGCAAAATTTGACTTGGCCTTGTGGCATATTCTATCATCGGTTGTGGGATGTAGGACTGACGTATGTGTTGACTATGATTGTGATATTGTGTGAGGGCTCTCCTTTGGAAGAAAGCTCGTGAATAAAGAGGTTCTACTACGTAATCAAGAGTATGACCTCTAGAAAAATCGTGATACCTATGAATGAAGGTTCTGTGTTGTAACAAGATCTTTCGACTTTGATATAAGAAACACCTTATCCTCAAAATATTTTGATAACCAAGTGGCCTCTTGGGTTTGTTGACTTTGATGTTTTTCTTGACAAACTTGGTTGACTTCCACTCTCGAATCATGAATTTTTCTAACCTGATTTGACTTTGTTGTTTTCTAGATGATCTTTTATCTGATTTTTAATGATTTTGTGAAAACATAGCAAGCAAATTGTAGAATAATTGTTTTAATCTGAACAGATAGTGTTTATTCAAGAACCACGAATGGTCCTTATTGATTTTTATTGGTTTATTTTGACAAATATACAATTCAGACAGACTCACTTTTAAGGTCAAATAGGTCATTGTTATACTCAACAGCCCACATCTTAAAATTGCGTTGACGCACATAGCCGTGTCACCCCCTAGAAGGCGCCCGTGTTTTTGTCATTTCCGAGCATGTACTCAGAGTTGGATTTCTTGTCCTCTAAGCAAACGGTCCTTGGAAATTATATGGTGAGTGTCTTGGGGGAAGATTCTTCCCTCCCCTTGCACTGTGAGTATGACAATGTTTGGTTACTGACTCGACTGGATACTAAACTATGGTTCGTAGATAGGGCTTCCGCACGGTGCGGCAATTGATAAACTCCCTCAGGAGACCTCCCAATCTTTAGAACAAAGATTTTGGGGATGGTTATCTTGCTCACTACCATCAAGTTGGACTTTCATCAACAACTTGCATTTTGATTAGAGTGGGTTGGAATCCTTGGCTTTAGGCGTTCCCACTTAGGTCATTCCCGTAGGGTGAGTACTTTTTCCCACTACGGCAAGCCTTCTAAAGGTTTTAACAAAAGCGTAAATTTGCATGAAAATAAGGATGAGTCTGGCACTTTGATCACCCAGTTAAGGGGAGAGCATAAGCCTATTCACCACACAAGCACAACAGATAAATGATTCGTTTTAAGTCCAAAAGACAAATTTTGCTAATCTATGTGAAGATTTTGCTTCACAAAAATCATGGTGTCCTTTTTTTAACTGATATTGTAAAAGTATGATGGCTACCCTAGGATTGATAAATTTTAAACTAGAAATGGCTACTCTAGGATTGCTAAATTTTAAACCAAATGATTATCCTAGGATTGGTTCATTTTAGTCTAACTGTATCAAAATGAAATTCTGGCCGCAGTTGCGTCGGATCCAGATCAAAATTACAGAAGCGCTAAAATAGTCAATGAAAGCGCCATAGTTTTTACCTGATGTGCTAAAATCGGAAGTGCTGAAATAGAGTACCGAAGCACCAAAGTTTTTCATGAAAGTGCTAAATCAGCTTTTCTAGAAATGGGTGACCGATGTGCCAAAAAAATTGATGGAAGTGCTATATTCGAAAGCGCTAAAACTTTTAACGGATGCGTTATAGTATCACAAAAGCATTGAAACAGAGTACAGAAGAGCCATATTTTTCCATGAATGCACTATAGTTTTTGATGGAAGTGTTAAAATAGAACATGCCAAAAACCTGCGTGACACTTTTTAGAAAAATTGATAAAAATATGGGGTTAAGGCCCCACGGTGGGCACCAAATTGTAAGTGTGAATAAGTAGAAAGGAATAAAACACTTCTTAATGAAACATTGTATCAAAGATCAAGCTAATAATCTACTGAAAGCATCTCATTGTCTCCTATCTTCAAAGATTTATTAAGCTATTGTGCTCTCAGATTTAAATAACACTATAACCATTAAAATGACAATCTAAAGAATGGAATGATGCTGATGCAATGATATGAAACTATATGATAAAATCTAGATGATAAAAGAAGCTAATATGATATGGATTAACATGAAAAATGATAAATTAAGCTACAGGAGGCAACCATGATATGATCTTAGAATGTTGGATGCTTGATGCTTGAATTCTTGCAGAGTAAGAGTGCATAAGTTAGATAATCTGAATCACGATCCTTTTCTTGGTTGAATGAAGCTTTATTTATAGATTTCCCAGCTATATAAATGCACAGGGATGGAAAAGAGAGGCTTGGGTTCAATCTAGAGGATTGAATGGTGAGAGATGGAGGAGATTAAGAAGATTTTGGGGATTGTCTCTACCCATGAAAACACCAGGCAAGAGAAGAGGAAAGATTGATGGAAGAGAATTGAGAGAAGAATTTGCAATTTGTCTCCAATTTGTCTCCAAATCTTCCCATGAATTTTGAAAGCATTAATTTTGACATAATTGACATAAATTAGACATAGGATATCTAATTTGATTTTGAGGAAATATAGAGTAATATTCCTTATGCCTTTATTTAAATATTTTTGATTTATTTAAATTAGCAAAAGAAGGATAAATAATTTAATAGAACAAACTATATAATTTGTTTATTAAATTAAAATAGAAGAATATGGTAATAAATCAATAAAGTGTTTAATCTTTATTAAATTAATTAAGATTGATGTGATAGAATAAAGTAGGGAAAGATAATTAAATCAAACAAAGTATTTAATTTTGTTTATTTAATTAAGATGAGATAATAGAGGAATTAGAAGAATTTAAATGTGAATGTGAACGTGAACTATATAAATAAATATTTCTATTTATTTAATAGTAGAGGAATTTAGGATAATTAATCAAATAATTCGTATTTAATTAATCGGATTCTCCAAACCAATTTTAGGTGTATACACATAGCATCATAAGTTAAAGATGAAATACAATTTTTAAGAGTGGAAACAGCTGAAGCTTGACCAACAATCGCTAGTTCACAAAGGTGAACAACTTTTGGGTCAACTTTGACTATGACTACTCGATTATTTGCAATAAATTTTAGAGAACGATGTAGAATGGAATTCATGACACCCATAGCATGAATCCAAGGTCTCCCCAAAAGAATATTGTAAGGTAAAGGGCTAGGCATCACATAAACCAAAGTGGGTAAGGTAATGGGGCCTAGCTACAAAGGCAATATTATCATGCCTAGAGCCTGGCAGCCAACATTATCAAACCCAAGAATGTACAAAGAAGAAGTAACTAAAGAAGATGAATCAACTTTAATCTTGGGCAATATATCAATACCATAAATGTTGAGAGCCGATCTAGTATCAACAAGGTTACGCCTAATATCAATAGTATTAATATTAACTATAATCATCAAAGGATTTGTTTGCTTATGCACATCTGGAGGCGAGAGTTCTTGTGGATAGAACATAATATTCAAAAAATCTACATGAATATGAGCCATCAACACATAACATTTATCGACCTAGCGGAGGCAGGCAATAGAATCTTCTACAAGGCTTCCTGGACCATTTCCTAATAAATCGGAATAGTCTAAAGAAAATCCCAAAGTGAGATCTTAGTCGGAGTAACACGAAGTTGCTCAACAAGATCATAATCACCTTGTGCTTTAGTCACAGGTTTAGGTGTTGAAGGAAGACTTGGTTGAGAAGGTGGTAAAGAAGTAGGAACTTGAGTAGGTTGAGATGTAGGAACAAAATGTTTTTGATCCAAATTCTATTTGTTTCTTCTTGTATTATATGTGTGCCCAACAACGTTGTAAGAAGCGGAGTCCATAGCTTTTATGAACCTTGAATACAAATTTGGTGAATCATCGCGATATGAATTCCACATATAGAATAATCCTTCTTTGGATAAAGGCTAGTTGGGGTCAAGTAAATGATGGGTTTTTGAGGGCTTGGAGAAGCCACAGAGACCACCACAACATTTATCAAATCTTCAGCCTGCGAAGAAGAGGTTTGTTCAGAAGATTTATAGATAGAGGAAGATACTTCTAAGAAACCATCTAGAGCATCATCCAACATGTCGAAATCTTACTTAGAGAAAGCATTATCATAGACATTGAAACATTGTAAAAATAGATCTGACATGTTCACATCAGGTTCACCAAAATGTGAGATAAGGGGGATTCGCTACACATGAGTCTCTTCATTCTCAAGAGAATCCTAGAGAACGAACTGCCCTTATCCACCTCAACATAAGCCAAATGAAGAAATTACAAAGAAAGTGTGTACAAATTAATTATCAGAAAAGACTACTTCAGATCCCAAGAGAGTGAAACTTCTATGATTTTTTCCTCTAACAAAGGAACTCTCAGCCAAAGGAATATAACGTGGATTCAGGATGCTAGTGCAATGCGTTGGTGTCCTAAGAAACAAAGAGCTCAAGAACTCAAGCAAGTAAAATAGAGTTTCACAACCTAACCCAAATCCGATGTATACTTAACATAATGATAATATAAAGAACAAAAAAAATGAGAAAACACAAGGAGAACTTGGGGAAAACTTACTAACAATCGAACGTTTGAGTCTTCACTCCAAGATCTACTTTACAACCTGCACACAAGGTGAAAAAGGGAAAATGTTGGAGCTGTATAGGAGTTTGCCTCAGTCAAACTGTTGCTTTGGTGTTCCCATCTCCACAGACAACTAGATAGAAAGAGAGTGTAGCCTAAATTGACAAAAGGAGTGGTGAAAGAAAACCCCACTTCAAGAGGTTAACCCGCACAACCGAGTAGAAAATGAACAAAGATCTAATCAATCTACAAATAGAAAAGAGTGAGAGAGCATTACCAATAGGCCTCGACCCCCTCTTAAACACACAAATGCACTATTGGATGATTTCTAGAGAGCTTTGGTTGTTGGAGGGACCTCAGTCTGATAGAGCTTCACTTGTAGAAGCATTGTTGTCAAAAGTGGAAGAGATTCAAGAGTGAAGTTGAAGAGAGAAGCTTGAGTGAATGAATGAACCCCCAAAATGAGAGAAAATGAGGGGTTTTGTTACATGCAAGGGTGATAAAGAGTTGTTACACTTGAAAACCTAACTTCTGGGACACGTGTCGAGAGTCAAGGTTCAAGATTCCTCATTTCAAACTCGGAAAACCACCAAGATGCTAGTGTACCACATAGGCATCCAAAGCATAAGTTTTAGGGAAACGTGTCATCAGGTTGTTGCTTCGCCATTGGTCCACATGGAGCTAGAATTGTGAAATTTTGACCCATGGGATTTTGTCATTAATGTGTTTGGGTGTCATAAATTCTAGGCAAAGTGCTAAAATGTGGAATTTCCCCTAGGTGCAATTCTACGATATTACACTTGTAAAGGGTTACTTTCCTATTACCAGCAAGGGAGTTGTTGTATTTTCTTGGTATCCCTAGACCAAATCTTGGTTTGGGGCTTGGGTACTCTACCCCTCAGTGACATCCTCCTCCTCATTGCACCTTATACTCTCATCAAGGTCCTCGGTTTTTTTAGTTTTCTTTTGGCATTCTTTTTAATTTATTATTATTGTTATCTTTTTTTATCGAGGATCGAGCCCACACTAGATCCTACCTTGGATACAACTACTACAACATATAAACTGGTATGAATTCCTTTGATGCAGGGGGTCATCCAATGTTTGATAGATTGATCAAGGTTATATTGGAGGGCCTTGAGAGCCAGGGGTTAACTGATGGGTATGGGGCCAAGACTACAACATAAATACCATTGTTGGGGTCTTCAAAGCATAGTGTTTGCACCCCGATAACATCACAACAATATGAGTTAATCCCAGGCTCAATTTCCCCATCTCCAGTTACAATGCCTACATCCACCTCACGCGAGGTAGCCAAATTTCCATTGGTCAATCCATCAACCACTATCTCACCGCAATCATGTGTGTCTTTTTCTAGGTAGAAATGGCTGGAAGACCTAGAAAACTAGTAGTGGGAAACTTGGGGGGAGATATTTCCCTCATATGTATCTACTAATCTCTTTCCAATTCTATGTCGTATTTTCCTCATGGCGATTTTCTATGCGTTTAACTTTTCAAGTAGCCTCGAGTTTTTAGCAAGGTCGAGTTGTTTGGTTTCATAATCCTTCCTAGTGGCCTTCCCCACATTCACCGATTCTCCATCATTTCCCTATGAGAGAATGGAGAATGAGTTATTCACCGACACCCTAGGCGTGTCAAAGTGTGATGACTCAGAGATCTTCATATCTAAAGGAGCCCCAACCTCTCCACTTCTAAGGTTACCCCTGGGGGAGCAACATCACTTGCCACTGATGGCAAGGAGTTTTATGTGGTTGGGTTACCCTAAATTATTTTTTCGCCATTCATGGCGACAGAGTTGGAAATTTTTGTACCCCCCGATTCAACTCTAGGGTTTTCTTGTGGGAAATGTTTTTAGTTCCTTTATTTTGGATAAGCTGGCAATTTTTCCTCAAATTCCCTTCCTTTCGACATAGAAAGCAAGCATTTACACTGCTTAAAATTTCCAATGGATGGATATGTTGTGTGACATCCTCCTTGATTACAATGTTTCTAGGAAGCTCTCTACTAGGGCTTAATGAAACTAGAGCCTGCGCATCCAAGTGTGGGAGGGTGGCCTTGGTTTCATCAACCCTTACCACAATACCGATTAGAGCTAGTAACTAGAGTATGACTCCCCAGAATTTTGGGGGAAGATTTTTAACAGTCACCCACCTGGGGAAAGATAATGCTAGGATTTCCTTGGCTATGGCCATCGAGGACCAAGATAGGGCACAAAAATAACAATGCCCTATGTTCCTGTAGGGCTTTTCAAGGATTTTTCTTCTATGGAACTATTACCTAGAAAAATGATAAATAGCCCCCACTGAACCATCCTACAAAATTTTACATGAATCCTAAACTTAGAACCCCACACTTTTGTAAACCAAGTGTCAAGGAATTTCTTTTCAAGGAGCCTATTTGTGTCTACAATCATGAAAAAAAAATAGATTCTTTGAGTTTAGATATTTCTCTATTTAAGACATTTTTTAAATCTAAATTTGAAGAAATAAGCAAATCTTTGGGGATTTTGGAGGATGAATTACCTTCTAATGATCCATCCTCGTGAGTTGCCTCTTCAACCAAAAACTTGGTGTCATTGGAAACCTCCACACTAGATATTGTAAGTATTTCCTTAAAATAGTTTTGAACATTGCTAGGGTTACCTTGGTTAACCATCAAGGTATTAGGATCTGGGGGGTCAGTGCCCCCAACGTTAATGAGCCGAAGGGTCGAGACTACCCTCAACCCTCAGGCCCAAACTTTTTAAAATACAAGGAAGAGATTACAAGAAATAAGCAAACGCGAACAACAAAAACCTAGGGCACAAGCAAAACACGAAAATGAAGCAAGAGAAAGGGGTGAGGACATCCGTGATGGAAAAACCTAAGTGGGGGAGCACACAGACTCCCCCATGACCACCTGCCACATCCACCTTGACACACCAATGCAACTTGCCTACAACCTGAGAACTTGTGCTCAAGCCCTTGTGTCCCTTTCAAATTATCTAGCCAATCCTCATTATTGATCACTCTATCTATAAATATATAAATACCCTCCCATAAGCCATTTAGGGTCCTCAATTTGAAATGCATCATCATAATACCACTATGAGCAACCACATACCTTCTTCATTTCAATAACAATCTTTCAAGAACAACCACCTTTTAGTGTAAGAGGAACTATATGGGTGAGATTTAATGTTGTATTCCATTCATATATTATAGTTTATTTCCTTAACTAAGGTGACCTCTTGCATTATGAAATATGGTCTATAAAGTAATCACCAAGATCATAGCCAATAGATTGAAGGGTGTTCTAAGCTAGATCATTTCAGAGGAGTAGAGTGGCTTTGCCCTGAGCAATTCAATTGTTGAAGGAATCATTACAGCTCATGAAACCCTTCATTCAACCAGAAAGGCAAGGGAACCTTGTATGATTCTCACGCTAGATATCCTCAAAGCATATGATCAAGTGGATAGACAATTCCTAGTAGAGGTACTCAAGAAATTTAGATCCATGGAAGAATGGGTAAGTTGGGTAAGTAGTTGCATATCAACTGCCAAGTTCTTTGTCCTAGTAAATGGGACATCACAAGGTATTTTTGCATCTTCAAGGGGTATCAAACAAGGGGACTCCCTATCTCCCTTTCTGTTCATCATCATGGCAAAGGCTATGCATAGGGGAATTAGTGCACTAAAGCAAGAAGGAGAGTGGAAGGGAGTGCCAGTAGCAAATGGATTAGAAACAACAACCCATCAACAATTCACAAATGATACAATGCTATTTGGCACAAGTAGAAATGAAGCACAAACTATCAGAACTTTCCTGAATGATTATTTCCTAGCTTCATAGTAGAGCATTAACTAGGACAAATTAGAGGTTTTCTTTCTCAACACTCAACCTAGTTTGTAGAGGGAGCTTGTAAGGATCCTAGGACTAAGAGTGGAAAACTTTCCAAGTAGGTTTTTGAGAACACCTCTCTTCGTTGGCATCAACAAAAAATGTTACTGGGAGAACCTAGTAAATAGTTGCAAGAATAAAATGGGGACTTGGAAAGGGAAGTGGTTATCATCAGCAGGAAGGTTGATGATGGTGAAAGCAGTACTATCAGCCATTCCAATTTATTCAATGGTCTTCTTGAAGATCCCAGCAGTGGTTGAAGAAAAACTCAATCAAATCTTCTAAAACTTCTTTTGGAGCGGAACATGAGAGCAACAGAAGTTTCCACTAGTGGCCTAGGAGAAGGTATGCACACCCAAGATAACAGGGGGAGTGGGTATAAAACAACTAAAGTTGATGAACATGGCTATGGGGGGAAATTTGGTGTGGGACATGTATGTGAAAGGAGAGCAAAAATGGGCGAAAATAATGAGAGGAAAATACTTGGAATGAGACTCCCCCAATTTGAATATTAACAATGATAGAGCCCCCCAAAGGTGAGCAACAATATTGAATTATTTGTGGGAGTGTAGAGGCATCATCACCAAGCATGTAACCTGGGAAGTAAGAAATGGGAAATCAACATCCTTTTGTACAGACTCCTGGAATGGCCAAAGAGCCCTGACAATGCATCCCAACTTAGAGAAAATCATAGCAGAGTCGACTTGGGTCTAGGGGGATAAGATATACAATTATGGCAAAACAAAATGGAAAGATGGAATCCAAAAATGGGAATGGCACTCCCTACAGGATTTAAATGCCCCACAAGATCAGAAGGATGCTTTAGTTGCAATCCTTAAAGAAATAATATTCTCCCCATCTAATCAAGAAGATACTATAAGGTGGTGTGGCTTGACTACTGGGTCATATGTAGTCAAATTTGGATACAAAATCAAAGAAATAGAAAAATACAGACAAAATTGGCCTAGCAAACTCATGTGGGGGAAAAATTGCCTCCCAAAGGCAACTGTTTTTGCATGGTTGGCAGTTCAAAAAATAAGTCTCACCAAGGATAGACTAGCCACCCTTAGAATACAAGGACCAAGGTGATGTGTTCTCTATAATAAGAGTAATGAAAATGCGGACCACCTATTACCGATTTTCCCTTACTCAGAGAAATGTTGGAAGTTTTTCATGAATAAATTGAGTTTTCAGAGCTCGCAACTTGCGTGTTTACTAGCATGGTTCAACATGTGGCCACAACCAAGAAGGAAAGTGATATTTGATAGCATCTAGCCAATATCCCCCTCAATCATAATTTGGGGGATTTGGAAAGATCGCAACAGAAGGATATTCCAAGACAAGGAAATGACTCTGGAGAGACTCTGTTCCAAAATAAAAAGTATGATCACTAAAACAGTTAATGAGGCAGCCTGATCAAAATTGAGGAAGTAGATGATCTACACTAATTGGGATGAAAAAATGAAAAAAATCAT
Source organism: Sequoiadendron giganteum (assembly GCA_007115665.2). Classification (NCBI taxonomy): domain Eukaryota; kingdom Viridiplantae; phylum Streptophyta; class Pinopsida; order Cupressales; family Cupressaceae; genus Sequoiadendron; species Sequoiadendron giganteum. The sequence goes on from CM021102.1 coordinate 546,128,275, forward strand.
TCAGTTGTCTAGTCATCCCCCAATTGTGTGGACTAGGCCCTAGTGACACAACCAAAAAAAAAAGGAGTGAAGTGGTATGGGAAGCACCAAAAGGAGGATTGATCAAAATAAACTTTAACAGAGCTACCCAGGGCAATCGAGGGCCAGGAGGAGCAGGATGAGTGGCTCAAGATAAATTTGGGAAGAAAATTGTAGAGAGATCTAGTTTACTAGGAGTATGCACCAATAATGAAGCAAAGTTTCGAGTGGCATTAAAGGGCCTTCAACTGGGAGTAGAAATTGGGGTGAAGAAAATACACTTGGAAGGAGATTCACTAATCACTATCAATGCAATTTGGCTTAATAATACCCCTAATTGGAAATTAAATCATTGGCTACAACCAATAAAACAACTCCTAAGAAAATTCAAGGAGCTTAAAGTGAGCCATGTGTATAGGGAGGGTAACCAAATGGCAAACAACTTGGCAAAGGAAGCAGCAGAAAAGAACAATTGACAAGGTAGGTAAGTGGGATGATAAGGACACCCAATTTCCTTGAATGATAGCTTAGAAGGCGGGATAGACCATGTGCTCAATAACATAGGAAAATAGATCCTCCAAAAAAGATAGTGAAGACAAAAATAGGAGGCACTGAATTTAATCGATAAAGTGGGATGGTGCTTTAAGGGAATTTTGCCTCGAGGAATTGTGATGTCAAGAGTACAACGTATAGATAGCCAAATCCGGATGAATATTTGCCAAAAAAGGTTGATGATGTCAAGAAGAGGAGGTTTATATGATGTTGATGGCTCATGCAGCCGTAGCGTAGAAAGGTACAAAGGACTCGAGGTGAAGTCGTAGGTTCCCAAGTATAATCAAAATTAAAAAGGAAGGTGAGAACGGAAATCACACATGCATCATTAGTTGTGGTGGAGGAATCAAGAGTAGTAAATGGTGATGAGTTGACAAAGCAGCTCACTTGTGGGAATTGAAGCACAAGAGTATTGTGGGATAGAGGTCGGTATTGGGAACAACATGCGTACTAAAATAGCAAATTATTTTGATAATGGGGATCATAAGTAACTGGTGGTGTATGCAACTGCATTGAATGGAAAAGATAGTGGATGGGATGGGGTGGTACACTTCTATAAGTGGCCATCATAGCAGAGGCAGAGAAAATGAGGTTAAAAAGAGATCAAGGCACTCAAAGTGGACAAAGTGAGAAGTAGGTTTGGAAAGTGTGAAATTGTAATTATGTGTGCAGGTTCTTCAATAGAGATGGAGACTCCTCTCTTTCTAAACACGACCAAGCAACAATAGTCCTTCTACGAAGAAATAAAGATAAAAGACTTAAAGGGATTCTATATTCTTCGCACCCATTGATCCTTTGGGCAACGAAGAAGGTATTGGGGAAGGAATTTCTCATGTCTCAAAAAAGGTTCAGGGCAAATGTGGAGATATCGTCCATGTTCTTGGCCATGCTCTTGTACATGAAGCTATCAAAATCAAGAAGCAAGAAGCTCTGCCAGATGGTCTTCAAACACGCTTGGCTCAGGGAGATAGACAAAGTGTTGGACAATGTAGATGGAAACTTGCTTGTTCCACTGTTGCAACACTACTACATGTCATTCGACAATGGCCTGGAGGTCCCAAAATTTGTGGTGGTTTGCACTTTGCAGCTGCAAGAGTTGGAGAAGAGGTGGGGTGAGATTGATAGGTCAATCTCCTTCCTCCTTCGAGCAGTAGGAATGAAGAACAAATCGACAATGGGATGGGTGGGAGCGTACATCCAAGTAGAAGGTCTAGATGATAGGGTGGTGGTAGGAGATAGCGAGGATTGGGAGCTCGGTGGAGGTGATGAGTGGCGAGAGCAAGACTCTCGAGATATTGAAGAAAAATCCAACCTCCATCACATGGGGCATGTGGATCTGAATGCCCAATGATAGCTGATGCAATGGACACAAAGAAGATGTGTGCAATGATGTCTGATGAAGACTAGGTATAGGTGCAGAAAATTTCTTTTGTGGTTTTTTGGTTTGCTTGTTTTATCAGGTAGTGTCAATCATAATATTGTATAGGCTATGGTTTGAGAGGGTCATTTTGGGCAGTATGGAACCCTCATTTTGTAAAATGTAAAGGGAAAAGTAGATACAGTCGGAATAGAATCAGGTAGAATGTAATGGGTGGGAAAAAAAACTCTAGTAATCTGAAAGCTGTGATAGTAGATAAGGTAAAAAAAAATTTGATATCAATATAATAGGTGCTACCCCTAGCAATTATTTACCGATCAAAAAATAATAATAATATAACAATAGGAACAATATAAAATTTATATAATATTAATATAATAATAATAAAATGTTATAATTAATAATATAGTTAGGGTTAGGGTTAAATTACATTTCAATTAAGGTTACGACTTGTGTTAGGGTTACGATTCAAATACAACTCAATTTCTATTAGACTTCATTTAGACTTATGGTTAAAAAAGAATATATAATAATATAATATAATATAATAAGAATATAATAATTTACTAATTATATCATAATATAACAATATTACTAATAATTGTAACGTGAAGCTCTTGCCTTGTCCTATCAACTCCACTAAAAAGTTGCTAATGATAGATGGCTGGATTTTGGGGAATTCTAAATTCAGCCCCATGACTAAATTTTTTCGGTACTTATGCAAAGGAAACATGGAAGGAAAGCCTTCCAATATCATAATCGCTTGCAAACCTACTTGTAGGTGTCTCAATATTTCCATTAATGAAAATGTGGTGATTTCCTTTTGGGATTTAACTCTTCACGCGTGTGTCCAACACACCATCTTGATTGCCCGAAGCAGTCTCGTTTGGCTTAAAATTGGAAGTGTTTGGGCGACCTCTCACTTTGTCAAAAATTCTAACACTTTACTCACAAGTTTCTTGGTTTTTTAGTGTGCGGAATGGTGATATGGGTTGTGATAGGGTGCAGACAAAGCCTGATAATTATGGGGAATTTCACAAGGACCTACTGGTTTGGCACATCTGTGTTGAAGGTGGCCTGACACCCTTCATGGAAAGCTTGGTTGGCCATGATCTGAAGATGTCTATGCAATTTGTGAGTTCTTGGAAAGAACGAAGGGTTTTTATGGTTGGTATTTCCTTCGAGGTGAACAAGGAGGTGATTGCCTAGGCTACGGGGTTGTTATGTACCAGGTTGAAGTAGCCTAAGCACACCAAGGCTCAGGACAACGAAAGTCTAAATTCCTCCTTTGGGGGCAATGAAAACTGATTTGCTCTCAATATGGATTTGAAAGAGTAGCTCTACCATGGCTGTGGGACTAGGTTTGTCTCAGCCTCATGAAATATGTCACTTTAGAGGGTAGATATAAAACTCTTTATTTTTATCATTTTCCTCTCTTAAACCACCTTTGTCATAAAATTCTATTGAGTTTCCTATTCTTTTTACTCACTGACTTGGAAATATCTATTGAGAAGTGCATTGAATCTACTGCTAATAACCCTGAGGAACCCATTCCCCTATCGCTCCATCAAGGCCTCATCTTGAGGCTCTATCATTTTCATCTTGCTCTCTACCCGCCTAAACCCATCTCCATTGTCTACATTGAGGAAATTGAACCCCTTGTTTAGACCAATATTTCCTCGATCGAGTCCAAGGGTCCCAAAAAAAAAACTCTTTCGACAGTTGCTAAAACCCCTAAACCCAAACCGACTTCCAAAAAGAGAAAGGGGATTGTGGGGTTATCCCAATCTCATGTTGTGGATGGTCTCTGCGAGATTAAGTTTGCTCTGACCAAGACTGACAAAAAAACTACTACTAAGAGGAATGTGAAGGATGAGGGGAAGGATTTGGTGGAGAAACCCACCACTAACAGTGGTGGAAAGAATAGGGTGGGAAAAGACTCCAAGGGGGATACTATGGTTGCTACTATTGTGGAAATTGGGGTAAAAAATACTAGCATTAGGAGCTCTGGTAGACTAGCTAAAAATAACAAGAAAGTGCAGATTAGTTAAATTTCTATCGATGAGGAGCTGTCCGACAACAAAGGGGATAAGAAGGAGGAAGATACCAAGGAAGAGGAGGAGGAGTTTGTTGAAGGGCCTAGCCACTTTTCAAACTTCAACAAAAATGTTGAAAGAGAATTTGACTTCCCAATCCTCTGACCTTCAAGGTGTGGAGCATGCTGACATTGCGAAGACTGTAGAGAAAGGGGAGGACCAACATGGGCTTCTAGAACAGGTGGAGAAGATTGAGAAGAAACTCAACAATCTGTCTAGGCTCACTGTCAAGCTGATCCATTGTGTGGCTGGCACCCTCTCTACTGTGCTTAAGGATGAAGTAGAAAATAAGGCTGCGAAGGATGGTCCCTACTGGTCTAGGGAGGATGTTATCAACCTCCTCTCCTAGAATTGGGAGAATGCTAGCTAGTCTGTTGTTGCTCTATTTGTTGGGTGTTTTGGTCTATTGTTAGTCTGTTGCGTCTGTTTTTGTTTTGGTTTTTGTTGTTTTCCTTGGACTTGATCATTTTTGGCCCTTGGGGCTCCTCGTGTAAGGGGTACAACACCTCGTAAATGCTACTTATATTATCAAAAACAATATTACTAATAATATATTAATAAGAATAATAGAAAAATAGTAATATTAATAAGAATATAATATTTAGAATATTATAAAAATAATATAATACTAATATTATAATAATAAGTATAGTATAGGAAAAATAAAGATATAATCATAAGAATAATATAATAATAATAAAATACTAATATTAATAATATAGTTGAGATATATCTTTTTCATGGGGTATATTTTTTTCTCATTATTTCACGTTAATTTAATAATCTAAATAAAACAAACAAAAAATATGCCTTCATAAAGATAAATCTCAATGTATTTTATATAGATTAATTTTAAAATGCTTTTAAAAGGGTTATGATTATGATTCATTAAGGGATGATATCCAATTAGTAGGATTATTTATTTTCTTAATTAATTAATTTTATATTGATTAATAATTTGTGTGTTGGTGTTTCAAATATTGTTAGTGTTAGGTTTAGAATTAGGGGTAGGGTAAGGGTTTTACAAGGGTTATTAATTTGGTTCAATTAAGGATGGTATTCAATAAGGGTTAAATTAGGGTTAGGGTTAGTGTAAGGGTTAATTTTATTATAGTTCAATTATTTTTAAATAATTATGAGAGTTTATAATTAATTTTAGTTACTTAAATCTTAACTACAATTGAACTCTAATCATAACCTTATGTGAACCCTAACACTTACTATATTTGAGCAACAATCATAACCCTAATCCCAAGATTTATCATACAACTAGAACCTATGGTAACCCCAACCTTTACCATATCTAAGTGTAACCCTAACCAAATTCTAAATCGAACCCAAATTGGGGTTTGAATAGGGTTAGGATCGGGTTTACGATTACAGTTAGGATTATGTCTCAATTGGGGATGTAATTCAAAAAGGATTTACATAGGTATTAATATTATTATTTTATTATAACCCTAAATGATCCCTAACTCTAACTGTGATTGAGCACTTACCCTTAGTTGTAACCATAATGCTAATTAAAGCTTAACCCTAATTGAATTTCTTACTTTTCTCTCTCTTTACCTCTATATCTTATTATTATTTTACTATAACCCTAAATGATCCCTAACTCTAACTGTAACTAAGCATTCACCCTTAATTGTAATCATAATTCTAATCAAAACCTAACCTTGATTTAAATCCTAATTTACACTCTATTTCATGTTGGTAAAACAAGGATAGACAACTGAGAGGGGGGGTGAATCAGTTGTTACCAAAAACTAACTTATGCAACATTGACCAATCTTTATATCATAGATCTGATAATTAATAGTGCAAGCATAAGAACAACATATCAGAGACACATGAACACCAAGATTTTATACATGGAAACCCTATTAGGGGAAAAACCACGGTGGATGTTAGTCCACAAGATTATACCCTGTTAGAAGTATAATGGAGAATAAAAAGGGGAATGCACTTGCATTCAAGCACACTGCCTAGAGAACACTACTCAAAGGGAAGGATCACTACCTTACATACAGTAATCAAATTAAATCCATTTGATGAAAATGAACTGAGAAACTAGCTTCTGCAAAAGCCTGATTACAGTTCCAATTTAGGCACACAAAACTCTTCCACCCTTCTGCTCAAACTCTTCCACACTTTGCTCTGAATGATTTGACCTTTATTGGCACTTTTACATTACTTTTACACTTGAGCACTACTTCTAAAAGAAAAATAATCTCATATATATATCCGCTACACGGATTTACAACCACTATTCAGTCGGCCACAAATAAAGAATAAATTACAACCACCATCCTTGATACATGAATAAATTACAATGCGTACCAACACAAGTCGGTCACAACATAGTGAGGACCCAAAAAAACATCTCCAAACATGCCAAACAATGAAATATTAATCTTCATGGATCCACAACACGCTAACACCACAATGTCAGCTAAGAACATGAACACTCAGGCACATATTAGAAAAATCTCCGATCACGAACACTTCAATCACTGCATATGTACAAAAAGGATAGAGTACTATCTAGACTCATCCATGAACATCATAGATACATGCGCAACACATGAGATTACCAAAATTTCATCCGCTTCAACTAGGAACACCATCTACAAAAATTGAATAAGGTAGGCATACAGATCTTCATAACTTCCACAAAAATTTATGCGCACCTCTAAAACTTTCTAAAAACATACTAGAAAGGTTCAACAACAAACCCTTTGAATCACACCTTCAGATCTTCAATACACAAAGCTTTCCAACATTCTAACCTTCTCAGCTCCATTGGCTGTCTGAAATATATTTTTAACAATTTTCTCAATCTCCTCGACATATACAGCCTTAAGAAAATTAAAATGATAATAGTGTTGACATAAATGACAACCACATATCAGCAACACAACCACAACATCCAACAATCTCCCCCTTTGGTATTGATGGCAACACATGATGTGAAAAATAATACCATCAACCCAACTAACTTTTTCTTCAACAATCTCCCCCTGAGATTATGCACTTTTTCTTGTTTCCTTCATTGCTCTTCTTTCCCACTTTTTCACATTGCTTCTCTCCCCCTTCGACATCAATGGCAAAGGTACACATGCTCTGATCTCAAATTTGAAACATCTGACTACTCCCCTTGAGTAGCAATCACCACAACATCAATTCAGAATATGATATGGCAATGAATTCACGGACTAATGCAAATACCTGCATCTTAGTTCTGATCAGGAGAGGAAATCACCCCTAACTTACCTCTGAGGTACTCAAAAGTATCCTTAGGCAGCGAATTTGTAAAGATATCTGCAATTTTCTCTTTGGTAGGTATGTACTCCAGTCTGACTTCTTTGTCACTTACTTTGTCTCTCAAGAAGTGATACTTGATGGATATATGCTTTGTCTTTGAATGCAATACTAGATTCTTAGAAATGTTAATGGCACTTGAGTTGTCACATAATATAGCAATGGGGTCTTCATACTCAATTCTGACATCTCTCAACATTTTCTTCATCCATAGTACTTGGGTACAAATGTTTGCAACAAAAATGTACTCTACCTCAGCAGTAGATAATGAAACTGAGTTTTTCTTTTTACTTAACCAAGATACCAACTTCTTACCTAAGAAGAATGCACCACCACTAGTACTCTTCATGTCATCTACATCTCCTACCCAATTAGCATCAGTAAAAGCACTTAGAGTAAGATCATCATTCTTTGGATACCAAAGCCCAAGATCAACTATCCCTTTTAGATATTTGAATATTCTTTTCACAGTAGACACATGGGACTCTTTAGGATCAACTTTAAATCTAGCAACCATGCACACAACATTCATTATGTCTAGACTTGTCTGATTCAAGTAGAGTAATCCACCAATCATTGACTTGTATCTTGTCTTATTTACTTTGGGAGTATCATCTTTTTGTGTAAGTTTGCATGCGGTCACCATAGGTGTACCAACTGGCTTTGAATCTTCCATGCCAAACTTTTTCAGTAACTCTTTCACATACTTAGATTAAGATACAAAGATTCCATCATCCAATTGAGTAATTTTCAATCCTAAGAAGAATTTTAGTTCTCCTATCATTGACATTTCAAATTCACTTTTCATTTCATCAGCAAAATTCATACACAAATCATCATCACCTTCAAAAATGATATCATCAACAAAGAATTCAATGATCAGTTCTTTGCTCTGATCTAGTTTGAAATATAAATTGTTGTTAGCAATACCTTTATTGAATCCAAGCTTCAACAAGTATGTATCCAATATAGCACACCAAGCTCTAGGGGCTTACTTTAGTCCATAGAGGGCTTTCTTCAATTGACATACCATATCTTTTTCATCAAACAACTGAAATCCATTTGGTTGTTCAACATAGACTTCTTCTAGTTCACCATTCAGAAAAGCTGACTTCACATCCATCTAATAAACTTTGTAGTTCTTGAAAGTAGCATAAGCAATAAATAATCTAACAGCCTCAATTCTAGCAACAGGAGCAAAAGTTTCTTCAAAATCAATACCTTCCATTTGTGAGTAACCTTTGCAGACCAATCTTGCTTTGTTTCTTACCACATCACCTTGTTCATTCAGCTTATTCCGAAACACCCACTTGGTTCCAATCACATTTTTATTTTGAGGTCTGGGAACAAGATCCCATGTATTATTCTTTTGTATCTGCACTAGTTCTTCTTTCATGGCTTCCATCCAATATTCATCTTTGCATGCTTCACTTATATTTCTAGGTTCAACTTTAGAGATTAGACAATATTCTTCTAGAATTCTTCTTCTGGTTTGCACACCCTTTCTTTTGTCTCCTATGATCTGACTATCAGAATGATTTCTTCTTACATACTTAAGAGTTTTGAAGTTCTCTCTTACCTCTTGTTCTTGTGTCCTTTCTTCTGCACTTTTGCTTGCTTCTGCTTCTTGATTTCCTTGGTTCACCGGAACAATTTGAAGTTGATTATGTGTCTAAGCATCATTGTTAGTATCATTATGTTGATCATCTGAATCATAATCACTAGATCTGAATGATTTACCAATATCTTCATCAACCTTAACATTTTCACTTTCAACCATTTTCTTCAACCTTTTATTAAAGCACCAGTAAGCTTTGCTCTTAGTAGAATATCCTAGGAAGATTCCTTCATCACTTCTGGCATCAAAATCACCTGTATCATCATCACTCTTGATGTAGCATTTGCTTCCAAATTTTTTGAAGTATTTGACAGTAGGCTTATAACCAAACCATAGCTCAAAAGGTGTCTTACCAAAATTACTGTTGGCATTCCCCTTGTTAATGGTGTACACAACAGTACTTACAACTTCTCTCAAATAGAAATGAGGAACATTTGCTTCCAACATCATGGTTCTAGCAGTATCTACAATGGTTTTGTTCTTTCTTTCAACAACTCCATTCCGTTGAGGGGTCTGAGGAGTAGATAGTTGCCTTTGAATTCCATGCTCTTCACAAAAAGAATTGAATTCCCATGAAGTAAATTCACCACCTTTGTCTGACCTTAGACATTTGATCTTTTGACATGTCTCATTCTCTGCCATAGCTTTACAACTTTTGAACTTTTCTAATGCTCCATGTTTTTTCTCTCAAGAAAGCGACCCATGTCATTCTAGAATAATCATCAATGAGTAACATAAAATACCTTTCACCTTGTAGACTTCTAATTCTGGAAGGACCACATAGATCAGTATGTATCAAATCCAGTACTCCATTAGAGCTATATTGTTTTCTCCCGAAGGAATTTCTTGTTTGCTTTCCCATTTGAAATTCCTTGCACATAGTGTTAGTAGGCTTCACTAACTTAGGTAAATCTTTGACTGCTTGAGCAGAGATTATCTTGACAATTTTATCAAAGTTCACATGACATAACCTCCTATGCCATAACCAACTTACATCAATTTGAGTGCAATCAAACAACTTTGACTATCAACACTTAAATGAAAGATATTACCTTTTTTCTTTGTTCCTGAAGCAATCATATCTCCTGAACTTCCTATTATTCTGCACTTACCATTCTTGAACTACAGATTGTAGCCTTTGTCTACCATTTGTCCAACACTCAACAAATTATTCTTTAGGCCTTCTACATAAAGAACATTATCAGTATTGTGCTTACCACCAAAACAAATAGTGCCTCTGCCACAAATCACACAAAAAGTGTTGTCACCGAACCTTACAACACCACCATCATAGTTTTCCAAGCTTACAAATTTTCTTTTGTCACCAGTCATATGATGTGAGCATCCACTGTTAATTACCCACTCATCTTTCTCTTCAACTTTGGCTGCAAGAGATTTCTCAACATTCACATTACTAGCAGATTTAGTGGACACCTGACCATTTTCTTTGATAGCAATAAATACCCATTCATCTTCATTTCTAGTTTCTTTATCAGATTCTTCATCAGTTACACCTTCTTCAACATAATAGCACTTTCTTTGAAATCTAGTGTTCTCAGGCTTATACTTTGAAACTCTTTTAGGCCATCTAGAAGCAAAATGACCTATCTTACTGCAAGAAAAACATTTAATAGGTAACTTTCCTTTGTACTTACCATGACCTCTTGATTCTCTTTTCACAATCAATGCTTCTAGTTCTTCCAATTCTCTTTCTCCTTCTTCAATCTGCTTCATCTCATCTTCATATCTAGATGCTCTCTGGGAACTCTCTCCTGAATCATAGCTCTTCTTCCCAGATACAATATCCTTGAAAGTAGACTCAGTCTTAGGAGCAGACTCATCGAATTCACTTAATTCAAATGCAACAAGTTTTCCAATCAACATGTCTTTTGTAATATTTGTCACTGTTCTAAGTTCATCAATAGCACGGGCTCCTGTCTTGTAGGAAGGGGGCACAAATCTAAGTATCTTAGCCACAATTTCATCATCATTCATAGTTCCACCGGCACATCTAATATCCATCACCAATTCATTTATCTTATGCGATAAGAAAGTGATGTTCTCATCTTCACTCATCTTCAAGCTCTCCCATTTGCCTTTTAGACTTTGTAGCTTAGCACTTTTCACTAGTGCATCTCCTTCATACAATGTTTCCAGCTTTTTCCAAATCTAGTATGCAGTCTTCAATTCCATCACATTTGTCATTTTTGAATCTGTCAAAGCACTCACCAGTGTTTATACTGATCTGGTATTAATTTCTACTTGCTTGATCTCATCTTCAGAGGAGGGACCATTCTGAGGAATATTATATGCAATTTGTGTCATCTACCAGAAAGGTTCACCAATGCACCTTAAATGACATTCCATCCTGAATTTCCATAGAGAGTAGTTTGTACCATCAAATCTAGGACTATCCTTCTTAAATGATGTCATCTTGGATCTCCTCAAGGTGCTAAGCTTCCTTAAGAGGAACTAGGTCTGATACCAATTGTTGGCAAAACAAGGATAGACAACTGAGATGGGGGGTGAATCAGTTGTTACCAAAAACTAACTTATGCAACATTGACCAATCTTTATATCACAGATCTGATAATTAACAGTGCAAGCATAAGAACAAAATATCAGAGACACATGAACACCAATATTTTATACGTGGAAACCCAATTAGGGGAAAAACCACAGTGGATGTTAGTTCACAAGATTATACCCTGTTAGAAGTATAATGGAGAATAAAAAGGGGAATGCACTTGCATTCAAGCACACTGCCTAGAGCACACTACTCAAAGGGAAGGCTCATTGCCTTACATACAATAATCAGATTAAATCCATCTAATGAACATGAGATGAGAAAATAGCTTCTGCAAAAGCTTGATTACAGTTCCAATTGAGACACACAAAACTCTTCCACCCTTCTTCTCAAACTCTTCCACACTCTGCTCTGAATGATCTGACCTTTATTCACACTTGTACATTACTTGTACACTTGAGCACTACCTCTAAATGAGAAAAACTATCTCATATATATATATATATATATATCTGCTACACGGATTTACAACCACTATTCAGTCGGCCACAAATAAAGAATAAATTATAATGTGTACCAACACAAGTCGGTCACAACATAGTGAGGACCCAAACAAACATCTCCAAACACACCAAACAACGAAATATTAATCTTCATGGATCCGCAACACGCTAACACCACAATGTCGGCTAAGAACATGAACACTCGAGCACATATCAGAAAAATCTCCGATCACGAACACTTCAATCACTACGGATGTACAACAAGGATAGAGTATGATCTAGAATCATCCACAAACATCATAGATACATGCACAACACATGAGATTACTAGAATTTCATCCGCTTCAACTAGGAACACCATCTACAGAAACTGAATAACTGTAGGCACACAGATCTTCATAACTTCCACAAAACTTTATGCGCACCTCTAAAAATTTCAGACAACATACTAGAAAGGTTCAACAACAAACCCTTTGAAGCGCACCTTCAGATCTTCAATACACAGAGCTTTCCAACATTCTGACCTTCTCAACTCCACTGGCTGCCTGAACTATATTTTTAACAATTTTCTCAATCTCCTCGACATATACAACCTTAAGCAAATTAAAATGATAATAGTGTTGACATCAATGACAACCATATATCAAAAACACAACCACAACATCCAACATTTCCCTCTATATATCTCCTCTCTCTTCTTCATGCTCTACCTCTCTATGTTGCATATATTTTACTAATGACACACCAAAGAAAAATAAAATGTTAAATTTGTAGTAAAGATGCATCTTCTCTTCAAAAGATCAAGTTGGATGTACTTTCATGGCCATTGCTTTCCTAAGAGTTGCTTTGATATAAGTAATTTCTAATCTCAATAGATAATAATTCTTCCAATGCATATGTATTGAGACACCAATGAACTAGAATTCAACATACTAAAAACTATAAACATTTTATCTCATTACAAAAGAAAGGCCCATTTCTACCATCACAAAATTGTATAAGTATCAAGTTAAAATGTACAATGCAACATAGCTTACCCTAAAAAATACTTTGGGGAAATTAATTCTATGTTGTATGGTATCCATCATACCTAAATATCTGCCTGCACTGAGGTCCTTGTCAATGCATCAACTAGAAATAACTTCACCTACCATTTTTGGTTAAGAAGTAATGAAGCTTTATAATATGTTACCTGCACTACTTGGAGAGCAACTAGAAAATCCACATTGCCAACTTGAATCTAATGGGTGGCACTTGAATCCTAAGTTCAAAGTGATCAAATTCTATTGGAGTAAAATGTTTAGTAGAATTCCCTAAAGATGTGTTTTCATGGCTCTCTACAATCATAGAATATCCATAAAATGGATTTGCTGACAAGTCCTTGGAAACTTTCAAGCAAATGCAATCAACACATATAAATCTAGTCTTAAATTTCTTTTTCCTACCTTCTCCTTATTTGTGCCAAAATAGGAGCTCTATAATAAGGTATTGCATCTATCACAACATAATGGAAGGGGATTTTGCTAGATTTTATATATGCAATTTTAACTATTAATCTCTCTTCTCTCAATATCTCTCACTTTATCTCTCTTATCTCTCTCTCTCCCTCTACCTCTTGGTCACTCTATCTCTCTACATCTCTCTTTCTCTCTCTCAATATGTGTGTCTCCCTCTCTATCTCCATCTTCCCTCTTTGTATATCCCTCTCTTTCTTAGGTCCCCTCTCTTTGTTCTTTATGTCTCTATTTTTCCTCTATCTCCTTACCCCTCTCTCTCTCTCTCTTTGTCACTTTTGCCCCTAATATCTCTCCCTCTCGCAATCCCTATCTCTCCTTCTCTCTATTGCAAACATAACACGTGCCTAATTATCTTTTTCATTCAAAGGTTTTGTTTGTCATGTTTGGATCTTTGGAAGAGGATGCATAGTTGATTTGAAGCTATTACTTCTCCATTAAGAATTTTGTTGCACAAACAACATCATTTTCTAAATGACCTTCCAATTGACCTCCTATATTGTGCAAATGTATACAAAGAGATAGACCAATTTCAATAGTGTATACTTTTGGATTAAACTGTGTGTATTTTAATCCATAAGTATACACTATTCATATTGATGAATTGTGAAAAATTAATACCAACTTATGATATTGCTATTAGGATTCAATCGTGTAGTTTTACGAGTCAAACTCATCGACCTATGTTTCATGAGTAGTGGTTCACAAGGACCCATCTCTCATGATAATGAATGGTCCACTTAGCACTCATTGCATCTAGGTGACGGTCACAAAAATGAAGCACTAGGCCTTCCCGGGAGGTCACCCATCCCAATACTACTCCAACTCAAACACACTTAACCAGAGAATTTTCCCCAAGATTAAACCCACTTGACTTATAACCTCCTACTTATCAACTAATACCAACTATAGACCAATTTTTTTTAATGATTGAACTTCCCACCGACGTACCCATTGCACACCAAGGTGCGATTACTAGTTATTTTATTAGTCAAACTACTCACCCTAAACAAACTGAAACGTTTGTTTTTAACAACAAAGGTTTGACATTAAAAGAAAAGTTATAAAAAGAACACGTTTCCTTTTGGAGTTTAGGGATAGCTAGCATAATTGGTTTATGGACTCGTAGTTTCCAACAAATCCGCGATTCTAAGTGGCTGGTTATCCTGGCCCGCAATAGAGGATAAATAATGATGCGTGGCATTAAAAAAAATAACATATGTTTTGAAAAGACAAACGATTAGAGCATAAAAGCGACAAAAACAGTTCGCTATGGAATTTTACTTTGGAAAAGTAAGGACCGTGCATTCATATGTTGGTGGGGCCCACGGGGCCAGGGATCAGGGACCAGGCCCAAGCCGCTAAACCCAATTATTTGAACCAAATGATTATAAGCCGCATATGTAGACTTCCGCGCCCAAAAGCAAAGTCGGTTAGGTACTGCACTCTACATCTTACAGCTCTCATGTGACCGTAATGTTTACTAAAATTACACGACAGCACACGAGTATGATTATTCTTATCCAAATAAACTGACCCGTCCTTCTAGTCCACGTGGCAGATGGGTGGCGGCAAACCAACGGCCGCAACGACAGTTTAACGGCAGCCGTTAAACAATGGGGCCGTCGAGCGCGTAGCTAATTAACGGCAGCCGTTAATTGGAACGCCAGGCTGGCAAATACCAATCGTACGTAGCGGATTACGAGGGGGCGGGGCGGGAGTGTGGAGAGTCCAACGGTTTATAATAGCCTGTCGCTTTCGCCAGCTCAGCAGAAATCAAGTTATATATTTTTTTGGCAGGTAAGACGTCGATCGAAGATCCCGCGGCTCGGTCAAATTCGGCGCGCCGTGGTAGCCAGCCTGGCACGGTCAAATTCGAGCCTTGGAAAGACACGTGTGCTGCGCCACAGCTGCTATTGCCAGGAAAGTAGAGCCCCACGTCCACCGGCCAAGCCAGTCGCGTCAACAGGTGGCGCCGGTGGCCCGATTCGAATCAATAAGTCCATTGTGCCCCTGTCTCTGTGCAACAGAGAGAAACAGAGAAGCCTCCTCTCTGGCCTCGCAGGGGCGCAAAAAACCCTAATGTTTTTTGTTACTAGTGTTTTAAGCTTCAGGATATAGGTTTCCATGGTTTAGGTTTTTTATTAAAATTTTGGTATCGAATGGCGTTGCTGAGAAATAGTGAAGAAGCCGACAGAATTAAAGGGCCGTGGAGCCCTGAGGAAGATGCAGCATTACAGCGTTATGTGCAGAAATACGGGCCGAGAAACTGGTCGCTTATAAGTAAAGCGATTCCGGGGAGATCCGGGAAGTCATGTAGGTTGCGGTGGTGCAACCAGCTGAGCCCTCAGGTGGAGCACAGACCTTTTACTCTCGAAGAGGATGCCGCCATTGTAAGAGCTCATGCGCAGCACGGCAACAAATGGGCGACAATTGCGAGAATGTTATCGGGGCGTACCGACAATGCGATTAAAAATCACTGGAATTCCACGCTGCGGAGGCGCTGCTTGAGCAACGCGGAGGGCTCTTTGATTGTCTCGGAGGAGGAAATCGATCGAAAGCGTGGAATGGAGGATGAGGATGACGGGCAGGCAAAGAAGTTGAAGAAGCCTTCCTCGCCCCCCCCCTCTGATTCGAACGTCTACAGACCGATGCCCCGCCTCGCCCCGGTCAATAATAGTGTCACCGATTTAAACAAGGCCTGCGATCCGCCAACCTATCTCAGCCTTTCACTTCCCGGCACAGGACCCACCGCCAGCTCCCCCAAACCCCCTTCGCCCTCGCCCTCGCCCTCGCCCGCGACCTCTCCCCCGACCTCTCACCCAATACTTTCACCCTGCCATGTGACCATGGGCTCTCCTGCTCCCTCCGGCTACATTAAAGCCCAAGAGGCAATGGAATGGATAAGCTCTGCGATCAATAACGCGTTGTCGCAGACGCTGGCGCCGATTCTGAGCCCTCAGTCACATGCTTCTGTAAATTCTGCGGAGTTTCTGGCTGTAATGCAGGAGATGGTTGCTGAGGAGGTGCATAATTACATGGCCGCATTAAAGCAGCAGCGCTTAAACAATGTTTCTTTTGCTGCGAATCCCCCTTCAAATTGTGCTGCGGCGTCTTCTCTATTCAATGTCAAGCGAACCGCAGCGATAGGCAGTCTTGAGTAGCTGCAATAATAATGGTAATGCAACTGCAAATGCAATCTTTCTGTGTATTTTTTCCCCCTTTTTACAGGAAGCGCAGTGTTAAAGCAAGTGTAGATTTTAAGACAAACGTAACTGAAAATATATTTCCTGCCTTCCGCTGAACAAAAGTGAAGAAAACCCTAATAAATCAAAAGCAGCACTTCATTTTTAACTATGAAGTTATTTATTCTCACTCTTTAAAATTCACAGTGATAATTTTCTGTTCTTCTAGTAGTATTAGAAGTATGTTACTGTATCAAATTAAGCTTTTGGGCAGATCTGTTATAACGCTCTCAGGGGCCTCTGCAGTTGCATGTTTTTTCTGTTTCTCTCGTGATAAACAGCCTTTTAAATAAAAAATATGCTAAATAGGAGGAGACTGTTACAGATCCTGCTGCTTGCATCGGTGCTGGACGTGGAAATTGCAGTTTTTATTCCATTTTCTTTTTCTTCTCCTTTTTCCCTATTTTCCTGGTTTTCTTTAAGCAAAGCCTAACTCGAAATGAAAACGCTGAAAGAATTCAGTAAATCCCGTACAGAACAGTCATTAAAGAAGAGCAGAAAAATAGTACAAGAAAACAAAAGAGAAATGGATTCTGTAACCAAAATCCCCATCAAAATCTAACAGAAAACTACATGACATTATATGAGGCAGCATTCCAGTACAGTAGGAGTGCAGGTCACTTTATTATTATTACTTTTTTGGGTTGTGAGAGACCGTTTCTTAACTGGTATGGCCTTCTTTATTGAAACACAATAATGGTGGCAGGCAATGCTATAAAATGCAGAGGTACTTTCCAAATGATATTTTCGCCAAAATATTACTACTTCTGACATCTGGTTACACAGTAATTACAGTTTTCTTCAAGTAAATATATTGGGTAGTATTTAACAGATATTTTGAAAACTTTTTAATTAAATATAAAATTTAACGATTAGATGTCAATATTTTTAAAAGAAAACTTCAATGCTTTTTAACCGATGTGCCCTAGCCTAAATTTGATGGTTTTATGGTTGTGTTTAGAATTCTTTTGGGAAGGTATATAATCGTTTCCTTACTGAGAAGGAAGAGTTGTACTTTTTATGCCATCTTTTTAAAAATGTTTGATAATTTAGTTAAACAATAAATCAATCTTATTTATATATAAATTTAATAAATATTAACGGTAGTTTTATGTTAAAAGTAATTTTCTTACATCTCACTACCAATTATAACTTATTAAATTATTGATAATATTTTATGGGGTAGTGGATGTTTCATGTCCTATTGGTAGTTAGATGAGGTTGACTATTAAAAAGAATAGAGGAGAAAGACAAGTAGTTGAGTGTATTAAAAGTTGTGATGGTATTTGTCATAGTCTGATTTATTAATTAAATATATTATTAGTACTGTTTAAATATTAAAATATCAATTATAATTGAATAAATATATATTATTAATATATAAAAATGTGTAAAAAACATATAAACATATAAACAATAGCAGTAGTCAAATTATTATTGTTAAAATATAAAAATGTCAATACATATATGAGTGTCAATCATAGTTCCATAATAAAAATCTTTAATATATAAAAATGGTACAACTAATCATCTTATAAAAAATACAAACAAACGAGAGTCATCCAAATCTAGCTTCATAGAGGACATAAGTCAATCTAATTTATTGCAAATAAATATTACGTACGAAGTATTAAATTAAAATAATATGGATTTGTTTTTACATTTAATTGTTTCACATTATGGAATCTTACAACTCTTTTAATCACACATAAAGCATTATTGTTATGCTAGCATATTTATTAAAAAAATATTTAAAATAGGTTGAGAGATCTTATTTTTTAATCAACTTATTTTATATAAGTGGAATGAACATTTCAAAATAATATCTCCTAATGTATATTTTATACACTTAACAAAAAAAATAGATATACTAGTAGCATGATGTTGCAACATGCACAATGATAATTCAACGGTCCACAACATTAAGTAAATTTTTATTATTTTAAGATAATTAAGATGTGATGACTTATGCCTTCCAAATACGAACTATATATATTATTGGTTTATTGTTGAATACCTTGATAGAGATGTTGGGTAATATGCTAGGGGAGAGGACCCAGTACTTGTACTTGAGCATGTTTCAATAGTTGTGATAGTAGTTGTTTATATAATGCTCAATATTTTTATCAATATTGGACCAATAGTTGTGACTTTAAAGTTGTTAGTGTTGATGATGTCTACCCATAATTAAACAAAATGTATTCCTTTGATCTAAAAAGCAACCAATCATGTGATTCCACATCAGTGCTCAATAAAACATGCTGTGAATGCACTAGTATTGGTCTCACTTTTTTTTTGGGCCTTTTTGGACACCTTGACAAAAAGCATGCTGATGTGGCATCATATTTGATGATGTGGCCTTGAAACCTTAGTTATAAGCAGGGGACTTGCCAAGTAAGCTGTTGTAAAAAATTGGGAGTGATTTGAAATTTCCACGTAGGATTTTGAGAAGCGCAAAGTTAGGGTGCACAACTATCGAGTCCTCTCCCCTAGTGGTGTACAATAATATATTATGGGATACCTTGATAGACATGTTGGATAAGTTGCTAGTGGTGTACAATAGCTAATATATTATTGTACAACATTAGGAGCTTACCCAACATCTCTATCAAGGTATCCAACAATAGACTCATTTTGACTTTTGTGCATTCCCTTACACCCTATAGAGACAACTAAAATCAACAAAGAATATCCTAACTATTTCAAAAGTGTGTTGAAGATATATATATATAAAAGCTCATTTTTTATTTATTTTTGATAAAGTAAACCTGGTTTTAAAAGGTCCAAGAACTCGAAATCAAAGAGGGATTCGAATCACGACAGAAGGTGATTCCCAAATACACAAAGCTCATTTTATTATATAATAGTATACTATACCTTGATCTTTTATTTGTGTTATGTTTTGTTAGAATTATATATAATTTTAGGGGTAGATTTACGTTTAACATATTTATCTTAAAAAATATATATTCTAAGTGTAGATTTATAGCAATTATTTTGACAACAGACTACAAATTGTGACTTAAAAAACTCATATCATAATTGTGGCTCTTTTTTCCTAATTGATATAATTAGAGCTTTGGATAAACAAAATCCATCTATAATTGAGAATTAAGTCATTGATGGGTGACCTCCCGGGACGAACCAATGCTTCACCTCTGTGAGCATCACCTAGATGCAATGAGTGCTAAGTGGACCATTCATTATCATGAGAGATGGGTTCTTGTGAACCACTACTCATGAAACATGGTTCAATGAGTTTGACTCGAAAACTACCCGGTTGAATCCTGATAGCAATATCATAATTAAGTCATTGTCAATTTTTTTTGCACAAATTTAAATTTTGGCAACTTGATAAAGAACAACATATCATCCAAATCACCTTGAAATTGTTTATGCTAGTATACTATACCATGATCTTTTATTTGTGTAATGTTTTGTTAGAATTATATATAATTTTAGGGGTAGATTTACGATTAACATATTTATCTTAAAAAATATACATGCTAAGTGTAGATTTATTGCAATTATTTTGACAATAGACTACAAACCTTAAAACTCATATCATAATTGTGGCTCTTTTTTCCTAATTGATATAATTAGAGCTTTGGATAAACAAAATCCATCTATAATTGAGAATTAAGTCATTGTCAAATTTTTTTTGCACAAATTTAAATTTTGGTAAACTTGATAAAGAACAACATATCATCCATAATCACCCTGAAATTGTTTATGTTAGAGCTTGGAATTTTATTGATATATATATATATATATATATATATATAATCATGAAATTGATATATGTAATTTTAGGAGTAAGAGTTACTTTAGAATGATTTAGTTTAATTAAGTAAAATTGCATACTTGAATTAATTTGTTTCTCATGAAATAATTAATATGTATACATGAAGATTTTTTAAGAAATGTTGTTGACATAGTTTTGATTTTGGTATTGTTTTTAGAGTTTAGATAAAATTGTTAGTTTATCTATTCTATATTTTGGATTAGATTTGTATCTGTCAAAGTAATTTAGATCACCTTGATAAGTATGAAAATGACTCTTTTATTCCTTAAAATAAAAAATAAAAAATAGTTGTAATTGTTCTCTCTCCAACTTAAAGTGCAAAATAATTAAATTCCAGTAATATATATATATATGAGAGAGAGAGAAATAGAGTATATATATATATGAGAGAGAGAAAGAGAGTATAATATATATATATATATATATATATATATATTATTGAGAGAGAGAAAGAGAGTATAAAAGATATAATATATATATATATATATATATATATATATATATATATATATATATATATATATATATATGAGAGAGAGAGAAAGAGAGTATAAAAGATATATATATATATATATGAGAGAGAGTATAAAAGATTAGTAGGGAGATTTATACAATCATGATCGACAAAGTATCCCACTTGCTTGTCACTCCTACCTATAATTGCTATGCACCTAACCTTATAGTTGGATTATGACTAGTCAAATTATGGCTACCTTAACACTTAAATAAGTAACATAACCATTCTTATAATCATATATAGGTATTTAGGTCGCCCTAGGGGTTATAATTAAGCATCTAAGTGGGCCTAGGTGGTAACCAATGGATAATTAGATATATATAGGAGTTAGTGTATGAGCATGTTGAGTATAGTGTTCTTATTGAAGAATATTGGAGGTATCCCCTCAAAGTGGATTAGGAGGTTGCCCCCTCAAAGTGGCATATTCTTATAAAGTATTTACATCATATTTTCTATTATATTATTCTATTGTGCAGCTTGTTTCATTACCATAATACCACTAACAATAACATAAGTCGCTTCTTCCTTTGTTCAATTCGTTGCCTCTACAAAGAGCCCCATAAGTGTAAAAATTACTCTTGTGTTAATTGTGAGCTCAATGTCATCCTAGGTGTGTTGTGATATTGAAACAAACCTACAAATCTCCATATAAAGTTGCCTCCTTATGTTTAAATCTCTCTTTTCACCACTTGAAATGATTGCCACAATACGTGAGAGTACTTTGTCATTCATAACCTCCTTATAATTCTCATACTCTACAATGTTGGCCACAATTTCAATGACAAAAAACAATATATGTGAAGAATCGTGAAAGAGAAGCTTAACAAGACATGGATATATGTAGTTTCTAATGATAAATTCAACTCACCTTCTTAATAGAACAACCTCATAAACAAGCCTTTGCACTTGAAGGCCTTCCCTTGTTTCAAGAAGCTCCTTGATGGTTGTAAGAGCCAAAGAAATCCATGACTCGAGAAGAAAAAAAAATCTACAAGTAAGGGAAGACGAATCTTGATAGTATAAATCCCAATAATAATTCTTAATATAAGAGTCAAGGGAAGAAAATCTAAACATTGAACACTAAAAGAAAATTGCAATAGATACAATCATAAATTCTAATGAACTAATTGAAACAATAACATGAGATCACTCCCTGCCAAGATAATGGAAATCCAAGAACATTCAAAGCAAGGAGAAAATGCATAAGGCATGGTTGAATTGAAATCAAACTCCAATGAAAGAGAAAAAGTGATGCCCAAAACCTACCTTCCCAATATGTGAGTGAAGGAAAACAAACAACATAGATGAAACACAAACTTGATGTTGATCAAGGAAAAATCGTAGAGTATTGAAACATATCATCCAAAAGGCAATCAATGCCCTTATTGGAAAATATCCAATAAAAGGAAACATTTGAAATAAAGATCATCAAATAATCAACACAATAGTTCAAGGCAAATTTCTACCAAAAGTAGCAATAGAGGAAGAACAAAATCTCATAACTTCAATTTTCTTGACTCAAAAAAGAGGATCATCATCGATAAAAAAACTATAAGAAAGAGGGAAAATATTTAATTAAGCTAACAAGAAGATCAACACTAAACAAAAGAAACTTTAGTTGACTATAAAATCATTCTCATTTTGAGTTGGAAGATTTGTGAAAAAATTCTTTAAAATAACAATTATAGTCATCATCCCAAGTTGATTGATGAGAATTTTGAGCATGTTTATGAATCGATAGATTTTTTTTTTTGTAATGAATCCATTTTCCTTTTTGTCCACTATTTCATGTACTCTTCAATTTTTTTGAGATCAACCATTTCAAGAAAAACATAACTATTATTTGTAACCACATAGAAGAAGACCCAAAAATTGAGATTGGGATTAAACAACACATACTAAGCATTGATTGCTTAGTCTGGCTCATGTGGGGTCCTCCTAATCTATTTACCATTCCTGTTCACCGTTTACTAATCATTTTTAAGTTTATAAGGCTACAAAAAATTTTGAACATTTTCATTTTAAAGGTTGTAAAAAACTCGTTTTGAAACACCAATATTTTTAGTTCTACTTTTTGTTACTTTATATATATGCATTATATTATATTATATTATATAAATATATTATGCATATATTATTGTATTTTATAATGTATTATTATATATTATATTATATAATATAATATAATAATAAAACATTGATATATATTATATATCATATATAATATTTAAAATTCAATATATAATATAAATATATATATATATATATTATATATATTTATATTTATAATATATTATATAATGTAATCTAACATATTATAAATAAAAATATATAATATATAATATATATTTATATTATATTATATTATAAATATTTTATAATATATAATATATCATTGTCTTATTATCATATATTATATTATATTATATAATAGTCAGACTCTACAACCTTTTCTAGCATTTTTTTAGCATGTGCCAAATGGGATTTCTGGAACAAGGTATGGACATCCATCAAAGCATAAAGGGTAGAGGAATTTTGAGAATTTCTTAATCAAGGATATCTTGTGAGACTAACTTCCTTTGTAATATTGAAGCCTAATTTTGTTTCCAAGTCTTAATAACCCCTAACCATAATTCATCAAGAAAATTATTGGCCATGGATGTCTTAGACTAAATCTCTAATGGACACATGTCCCCAAGAGGAAAGAAGCCTTGGAAAGAGTCCTAAGTCAAGACAAAACCTAATTAATTACTTTATCAAGTGAAATCCAAGTCATTGATTGACCAAAGTTAATCATGCAATGATGTTTATCCTCTAAGTGGGAATATGAATGTTGCCCCTATAAAAAAATAGAATTAAAATAATATTAAGTTAAACTTACAAGGAACCTCACATCCACTAGAAGTTTTAGCAATTTAAAGAAGTGCTAAATCCAAACTTGAGATCTTGAGTAAAATCAAATTTATAATACCCACACTTGTAAGATTTTTTTTTGAATATACTAACATGTCAAGAGTGAAATAGAGAGATCTCTAATATGTAAAAGTTTTCAAAGATTCTTATGTCCATGGTATTCTATTGTTCATAATGTCATAATACTTTTGGAACTAAGAGCCTGAGCATGTCAAAATTTATAAAGTTCACACATTTGTGGCAAGTGCTAGTGGGTTTTCTAACTATTGACGCCCAACTGAATATATATGGACACTGATCTAATAGAGTGAATCTTCACATACATGTGTTTATACATAGATGAGGGTTGGAAGATAATTTTTAGTAAGTTCAAACTTGAGTGCACAAATTAGTCAAAGTTAGTAGGCAACTTAGTTATGTGGAACTCTATTGATAAAATATTTAAGTTCCAAAACCAAGCTCCCAAATAAATTAGGATTGATGATATGCTTGTGTCTAAGATGTTGAAGTCAAGAAACCTAACAATTGGGTACATTCCATGTGTTTGCATTAAACTTAAACCCTAAGAAAATAGATGTCTTCTTTAAAATACTTTTGAAATACAACCTTAGGATTCTAGAATTGACTTACAATTCTATATGTTTTATAGGACTCTTGAATTCATTGAGCCCAAAAATCTAAGGCCATTAAATTGTAGATCTAGACACTCGATTAAACTAAGTTGTATAAAATGATTTCACATCCATAAGCATAATTAAAGTATGCGAAATATTCTTGGGATCTCATGAATGTGAGAATGTACCAATTGAAGTTGGCCACGAGTTCCCATACCAATTCTAATGAAATTTATGCTTAAAATCAAACTAAATCTTGTCTTAAGGCCCATCTCTCAAATATCACCCTATGTTAAGATAAAATAAGGACCTTTTTAGACCTAGACATGGATGCTTAAGCTCAATGTTACTATCAAATCCAAGAAGCCAAGTATGAAAATCCAAGAGAATTTTTGGATGAATTTTCATAGGGATTTATTGTTGTTGTAAGACTACATTCCTTTATATAATGTGGCAAAAAACCTAAGAAGTTCAATTAAATAAATAATGCAATTTTTGACAAGTTCGTTGAGCTATCATAAATGACATCAAAGAATGGTTTAAACTAAGGACCTAATGAGCCATTATGGATAAAATTTTAGGTTTAAATCAAGATTAACTAGGGATTCATCATGCAACCACTCTATTGATGCAAGTAGTTAGAAAGATAAATTTCAAAAGTTAGTCTTTTGTAGTGTAACTCGGGAGAGGTGACGTACTCAAGGGAAGTTGGGGCTTGCTTCGTTACTAGGATGGAACAAGCTAGCGTAGGACCACCTTTCAGAGAAGGTGGGCTCCTTTTATGCCCTCCATTGTTGGAGGGGCCAACCTCTACCTTCTACTATGTCGGGGGATGCAAACTTCCCACAAATGAGGCAAGAGGAACAAAGGAAGAGGAGGAAGAGAAAACCACTACAGATACCACTAAAGTATTTGGCATATCCATAGGCTTAGGGAACGGTGGAACGTTCAAAAGGGACATCAAAAGGGGTGGCTCTATCGAAGCAACAATAAACACCTACACCTTTCTAGGTTCAGACGTACTCACACTCACAATGAGAACCAAAATTGAGATTAAAATCGATTGAATGGAAGAAGAGGGGAGGGGAGAGGAGGATGCATCAGGAGGCCCCAAAATAGGGGTGGTCAAATCCTCTTCCTTCTTTTACAAAGCAGCCTTCTCAGCCACAAGAGTCTTTCGTCGGAACTTGCACTCATGCTCAAGGCGGTTTCTATGACTCTTTGAGCTAGAGGCTGGGAGTTGTGAAGGGATGGAAGGCTCCTACTTAGCCATAAGGGTGCCCACTATAGTTGTCTCCAATGGAGGGATAGACTCCTAAATGGGAGCAGGAGGAGCAGGTTGAGAAACAACAGGGGGAGTAAGCTCTAGTGCCTCAGCAATAAGCCTCTTCCTATTTACTGCTATAGAAGCAAAAGCGGTGGGAGGCCGTAGAGGCTAAGACATAGATGATTCCCCATGGGGACCTTTTCTCTTGCCATAAAAGTAGTACCAAGGTCCAGGTGGTTTGGTAGGGAGATATGATATCCTAATGTTGGATCTACACCAAGCAAGCACCATCAGACTCAGTGGGTAAAAGCCAAGCATATTCATCCAAAACTCTTCTCTAGAAAGGGGAGCAGATGAGGCATCCCGAGGAGAGGCAAGCTTCTCCTTTCCCTTTCGAGAAGAGGAGGCAACTAGTTGTTGCACTACTGGAAGGGTCAATTTTGGTTGTCCCTTGCTCCCGGTCTTATACTTCACATAGTTCTTGTAAAGTAGGTTCGTTCTTGGAGGGAGTGAACCAACCAGGGCGGGCCAAAAATGATCCAATGAGTAGCCCCCATGGGATATCAATGGATGGAATCTAGTGTCATGCACCACGTGCACAACACCTTCATGGGAGAATTTCAAATACTTATGGATGACGAAGGTGATTCCATTCATGGAAGCTAGCCAAGGTATGCCTAACTTCAACCTAAACAAATCTGACTTCGAAATAACATTGAAGATAGTGTCTACAACCCTAGGTCCAACTAGGATGAACAAATTTATTAAGCCATATGACTTGAGAGAAAGACCATCATGCATATGGATGGTAGATTTTGCTTCTTCGTACTCACCCTTATTCAATGAATTAGTACACAACATCTCTTCTATAATGACATTCACTCGACTCATGGGATCAACTAAGACCCCTGTCACAATGTTGCCATTGAGGCGAGCAGGAATGCAGAGGGGAGAGGGCTTGTTGTTTAAGGAAAAATCCTATGATTTGAATGTCATGTCTGGTGAGCTAGTTGTAGGCTGCATAGTAGGAGTAACTGTGACCATGTTAACATATGCCTCGAGTCGAGTGGTAGAATCAGAGGGATCAATAATCAAGTTGGAAGAATGCGACAAAAACTGGTCTATATATATCTGCAACTCACTATTCGCTTTCGCCTTTGATTTATTTGCATTTTGTTTACTTCCATCGAGATGAATAGTACTATCCTCGATGCGGTCCTGTATCTCATGATGCAAGCACATACAATGTTTGATATTGTGTTTGTTAAATTGATGGTACTGACATAAGGTATTTACATCGTACCAACTAGGGTAAGGTTCCTTGAGAGGTTTAGGGTTCTCCAAGGTTATGATCTTATCCTTTAGCAAATTCTATAAGATGGAAGAATAACTTCATGTTGCGTCTGAGGTTGTTATCATTCGTAGAGACTACTACATTCGCGACAACCTTTCCTTTCCCAAAGATTGATACAATGGATTTCCATTCTAGACGAGAGCATGAGGAGGATCCCCCAAATTAGACTACTATCTGTTGATACTCTTGTAGCGCTGCACACAAATGCACGAAAGAAGGGTACTTCATAAGGGAAAACTTTTCCTTCCAAGGTCTTTGCAAGTTCCCTATGAATACCTTCTGCACGTCAGAATCAAGCAACAGGTACGAGATCTACGAGAAAAGTACTTGATATTGTGCTATAAAATTAGTAATCTTCTCATTATCCCCTTGTTTGCATCGGGCGAGATTGGAAAAGGTAATCTTCGGTCTGATGTTGGCTTGGAATTGTTGGAGAAACTGATTTACAAGTTGATTGAATGAGAAAATAGAGTTTTTAGGTAAGAAACAGTACCATTTGAGTGTTGTATCCTTAAGAGATTGAGGAAATAATTTTGCCATCAATGCGTCATGATGGAAGAAGTCTATACACAAGTCATTAAAGGCAGAGATATGCATATATGGGTCCCCTTTGCTGTCATATTTCTCGAATTTGGGAATCTCCATTCCTTGTGGGAAGGGAGTACTAGGATTGCCACTGACAATGGGATATATCAAAATAAGGGTTGAAAGATGGGCTGGGAAGAGGCTTGGGAGAGACTTGTTAGCTGGCTTTGCATCTTACCCATATTCTGAAGAAGAGTGTTTAGAATAGTGTCTTGGAATGACAAAGGTCCAGTGGGACCTCCTCTAGAACCACCATTGGAGCCACCTTCGGAACCACCAATGTGGCCACCGCCGAAACCACTACTGGAGCCATCGCCACCAATAGGGCCTCTACTGGAGCCACCTCCACTTCTAAAGCCATTGCCATGGCCTCCACTGGAACCACCTCTACCAGTGTCACCCCTGTTGTTGAAGCCACCACCACTACCAAAGCCCCCACCACTCAACCTGCCAAAACCTCCACTGCTAGAGGTGACAGGATGGGTGAAACTGAATCCTAAGGGTATTTTTTTTACTTTGATAGTTTTAGACCTCTCAGAGGTAGAGGGGATGTTGATTGATGGGACTGTGTCATCCATGTACATAGATATGAGAGACATCGACATTCCTAACTGTCTCTATGTTCTTTGAGAGCGACCCCTTGTATAATGTTAGCATTGTTTGGAAGGGCACACGCTTCAGTCAGACTAGAGAGACTAGCTAGGAGTTCTATGCCTATTCAGTATTTTCCCACCAAATACTTTATCTCGTTAATAACCCTAGTGGCTCTAGCCAACTTCGAGTCCTTTTCTAGGTGATTCTCCAAGTCACCCAACCCTTTGCTAAGGGTAGAGATATATTCTGAAGGAATGTGAACGACCTTGTGCTCATCCATTGATGATGGTGTAGGAGATGTAGGAGGAGTGGGGACATGGTCAATATCATCGAAGAATCCTACCTTGCCCCTTGACAACTACTCCTGGGTAGAAATACCAATGACCGATTTGGTAAAAAGGCGTGTAGAAAAACTAGAAGTGACCTTCATCTTCTCCATCAAAAGGTGTCTCAAACTTCTCCTAACAACGTACCTAGAGGTCATGGACTGGGTTGTGATGCTCATAAACCTTCACAACCCTCAGGGATACCATGATCACAAGGTGCAAGGGAAAAGTCTCAACATTGATGAATGGGAAGACGTTGGTTCACCAAAAATGTAAGAGAGGGAGACCAACCATGTGAAGGATCTAGATCATGGAGAGCCGAGAGTGGAGGGTTTCCCTAACTTACCTCATTCTAAAGGATGTCTTAGGGTAAGGATCAAGAATGATGAGTACTATAGTGTACTTCTACCACCCTACAGATCCTGAACTTATTTTTGGGCTAGGCGAGTTGGTTTCTGGAGTCGGTACTATGTCTCAAATAGTTCTTTGTCTGAGGATAGCAACATGGTTCTGGAATGATAGCGCGACGTGTTGGCATCTCTTGGGCCTGCTAACATCCATACGGTAAAAAAAAAGTATACACAATACACACTACTCAAAAAATAACTAACAACCTAGCTAGTTGATTTTGATGGGAAAATATAGAATAATGAAGTTTGAGAAATAGAGATGAAGATGGTAAAGAAAATAAATGAAAGCTAGGGTGATGAAGATAATATCACAAAAGCACCTATTCACCAGCTAGCTCCACACATACATCCACCTACACACAAACAAGAGGGAAAATTTTTGGGGCTATATAGGGGCTTGCCTCAATCAGACCCCCATTTTTGTGTTTCCACCTCCATGGATAGCCAAAAAGAAACGAAGTAGAAATATGTGATAAAGGAAAGAAGAGAGAATAGAAACACTAGAAAACAATACAATGCTACTCAACCAAATCACAAAGGAGAGGAGTGAAACGTTACCACTTCCACTCAAAATATCACTAGCTAATAGAGGAGAATACGAAGTTGGCAAGGTCACCACAACCACAATTGTGATGAAGGGAGGTTTCGCAAGAATCCAAGCCCATGCTTCTATGGATTGATTTGCACTTGCTATGTGGAGTTGATGGAGTGTTGTTGTTGCAATGGAGTGTTGAAGTGTTGCTTGAGAGTGAAATGAATGTTTGGAAATGCTAAGAGATGGATTGAGAATGTGTGTAGAAATTTCCAGAGGATCAAATGAAGTGAGAATCGATCCATTTGAAGGAAGAATGAGGAATAATAAGGCATTTTTGGGTCGGTTGGAAGAGGAACATTAAAATTTGTCCCCAATTAGGAGTGTAACACCTCAACCAACTTTAGACGCAGGAATCTGTAAGGGATGACAATGTGCCACGCGGATGTTTGCACACCGCGCATGCATCCTCAACAAACATTCTCTCACTGACACAAGATATAGATTCCAAGTGAAAGGGAGGTTGTTAGGTGATGTGGAATTTCACCTTCGGATCTGATTTTCTAAGGTGAGGGTGTGTAAAAGGGGAATTGGCGTAAGGGGTGCAAATTCACTCCTATACATTATTATAGCCAAATAGGAAAAAATGGTAAACCAAATCTTGAATGATTTATAAACTTCTAACATTGAGGTTTGGACCATTATAGAAGGTTGGAGACTCTATTAGGCTGAAATAGGCTTAGAAATATGGTTAGCCATAGACTTGATAGATTTTTAAAAAGGAGTAATAGATTGAAGAGATCGATGAAACTTTGTCGATACAAAGCTTAAGTATAAAGCAGTATCAAAATTTGACAGGTATCCAAGAGAAATGTTATGCTCAAGAAGGACAAGTAGTCAAGAATAGTACTTTATGGTAAGGAAAAATGGATGTGTAAGTGATGGACGGGCTCAACTTTTGAGTTATTTGAAAGTATAAATACCAAAGGGAAGGATGAGACCCACGGTGTAGTGCACAATGCATCGTTATTCATTTTCTATTTGGATTATACTAAGGATAAAATTTGTGGGCCAATAAGAATGCGCTTTCTAGTCACTATAATATAGGTGTCAAGTTTTGTTCAAATATTATTGTACATGGGATGTATATAAGAGATATTGTGAATACAACATGTAAGCTCTTTGAGAAAGTGAGTATGTGTGGGGCCTACAAGTTTTTCCTATGTGATAGAAAGGACACTCGATGCAAGGTCGAGGAAGGGCAAGGTTGAAAGGAGTGATGTTATATAGGAAGAATGTTTTATAAATCTTACATATTTTGAGAATGGTAAGAAAAACTTTATTTGACTTTATTTTTGTGTTAAAGTGTTATAGATCATCGGGGATGATGATTCATAAGGGGGGAAGTATGTTACACCCCAATTATGTAAGTACTATTTACTATTACTATGTAGGGTAAATCTGAATGTAATTCATATTTAGAAGGTGAATAAATTGTGCTTGCACTTGTTATTGATGCATTATATGTGAATGCTATCTCATTTAATGTTATGAAAAATACTGCATATGTGAAAATAATGGTTATTGAATTGATATTCTAGCCTTGGAGATGTATTACGTATTCTACATATTTTGTGAACAATTGACTGCCATGTGCATATGTTAGTGGTTGTAGGTATATGTTCAATTCCTCTAGGTGGAGGGGAAGTATCACTCGAGAGAAGTGATTGGTCAGATAACCAGTAGTGTAACCTATCTAAGATTATACACACACCATAGTAGAATAAATGAGTTGAGTCATTTTGTGTGGGAAGTTGGTAAGTCATCCTTAGTTGAGTGTGCTTTGGGCTTTATGAATAATTACCTTTACATCATTATATATGAATGTAAATTGTAGCATGTATATGGGCATATATATATTTATATACATGGACCTATGTATGAGAGAATTAACAATTGCAAATGCATGTAAGTAGAAATACTCACATAGATACATACATGAGGAAATAAATATATGTATATATATGTGTGTGTGTGTGTGTATGTATGCACTTGTTAAATAGAAATATCAATGGGAATAGGAATACTTGTGTATGTGCTTAATGATGCATTCAAACGTATATTTATATATATAAGATATATATATATAAATACATGTATACATATGTATATGTGAGTATAGGGGAGTATATATATTTATATATATAGCTGATGTTATATATAACATTATTATTATTATCTTGCGTATATAAGATGTAAAGATATATAAATATATGTGAACCCTCATAAACATAAATATATATAGATATAGTATATATAATATAAGGAATGATTTCATGAGTATATATATAATAATGCAAATATAATATAATGGAAATATTATATGTATATTATTATATATATACATTTTATGTGAGAATTCTTTTGAAAGAGGCAACGTGTTTATATAGTAGAGTGCGACCTTGGCTTTGCATTGTGTCAAAGCAATCAATGTTAAATGAAGTATCTCCTCTAACATTTCTGCAATGACTCTGAATGATACATATATATTTATATATATAAATACATGCTTACAAATCAATAAGCATATGCGAATGATATTGGTCTGATTTATATTGAGAATATGGTTTGACCAATGTATTAGATCATAGCGCATTATGTGATACATGCTGACTACATGATAGGGGCCGATTATAAGTTTCTTATGACTATGTTTGAGAAGTCAAACTTTACTCTTGCAACCATGCTTTGTCGAACACGTTTCATTTTAAACTTGTTGCATTATGTCGATGCATGGTGAAGACCTAGTTGATTCCTATGGTGAAGATTATCTTTGACTTGGTAAACTTAAACTGCCATGTTTTTATACTTGAATCAACATTTGTTGAAACATGAGAAATAGTCAATGAATTTGTCAAAGAGAATAAATATCTTAATTGACTCATCTCTAGACCAAATCGATGAATGCTTGGTGTTGCAAATTGGTGATTGACCATTTATAATTGCATGAAAACTGTTCCAACATTGTGAGGAGTGTGGAAGCTTTGGCACCACCTTTGGAAAACCCGTTTGTTGTAGATATCTATTGCTAGAGATAATTAAAATTATCCATGTGAAAATTTGAATAGGTCTTTGTTTGTTGTTCATTTAGCAAGGTCGATCTGTAGAGGTTTTGTTGAGTAAGAGCTTTCATATTCGCCACCTTTTTGCTATGATTTATGTGTTGCTATGCATGATTTTTGTTGTCCATTTTCATGCCTAAACTATAAGCTAAGAATTTACCTTATAGTTATATAAATAGTGGTGCTTGTTCATTTGAGAGGACACATTCTTCTTGCAAACCTTTACTTTGCATTATTTTCAACTTAATCTCAGTTTTACTTGTGTGTGAGAGAGAATTCTATTATATTGAGAGAGAGTTGTTGTTTGAGTGAAGTAACCTATCAATTTGAGAGTTAGAGGTTCATTGTGACATTTCTTGAGAAGCTATTATCAGGCTTGTTTATGTTTGGGAGAGGTTGCATTGTTGTCAATTGATTGGACAAGTGATAACAAGCATGAGGACATTCTTCTGTGTTATTTTATTTATGAGTGAATTGTTCTCCATGTATGCTTGAATTGTCTTTTCCAAGTACTTGCATTAGAGAATCTAGAATGTCATTGAAAAGGGAATAAAAGCTTTTATGCTATTTTTATGATGTGCTTGTATGTACTCCATAATAGGAGGTTGGACTTTATCATAGGTATTATATACTAGATATGATTAAACATGAGTGACATGAATTACTCTAAGCTAGGTTACTGATTTAACTAGGATGGCTATTGTGGTTGAGTTAATCACTTGAGCCTATAAGGTACTAAATGAATAGAGCAATAGGTAAGATTACTTATTAAGATTTGCTAATAGGTTAGCTGCTATGAACTCTCACTATGAATTCATAATGTTGACGAGATTCTACTCTTGAATCATCCCTTATAATTTAGGGGAATACACTCTCATTTGGAATCATCCATTGATATGATTAACCTTCAATAGAGGTTGATCATTGGTGTGGTTATACTTTTGATGTGAATCACTTATTGACAAGATATAATACTGAACAACATCAGTTATATGTATTTAGTATATGGTTATGTTAAGGATTATGTATCTAAACTTTAGATTATAAAGTTACACTTGGAAATAGATTATCTTTTATAGTGAATGGCTTGTCCATGTAAAATTAAACTCATAGAATAGGGAATATCTTATGTTATATCAAGGATGGTAATATCCATAAGATATCATAGAGTTTTTGGAAATGGAATTAGGTATTTTTGAGGTTAAGATTACCTAGGGAAGGAAACTACCGAAGCATAGTATATGAATGGTCAGGATCCAAACCGACTTGTAGAGGTGTATGTGAATCAGATGACCTTCATTTGAAGTACTGAATGAGAATAATTTGGCCAAAGTAGTGTAAGGAGCCACTATTTACACTACCTGAGTTCACCGTGTTCCTTGTTTGTATTCTAGATCGGGATTTTCATACTTGTAGGAGTAGCTACCATATGATTAGGTTCTAGTTTGTGGGACACAACACTAAGCTTAGATAGGCTACCAGTACGAGGTTTACCAACCAATCTCTTCATCAAAGGGAAGGGCCATCTATCATTGATAAATGTGTAGGGGACCGCATATGAGTTTGTGGTTGGTGGAAAAGCGCTTGAGTGATGCCTCTCCTCATCAATTGGGGACCAAGGTTTGCAAATGTGTATGCCAATATCAGGGACAACTGGAGTTTTTGCACAAGTGAGTTGGGACATTCAAAATGTATGCACCGATGCAGTGACATTAGGGCCAGTTTGTATATCTTTTTCCAGAAAAAGCTCAGAGGAGCTATGTACATATCATGTACCCATTTATATGGAAGGATGTAATCATAAATGCTATACTTGAGTTCATTCTATATGATATCTATGTTTTTGGAAGATTTGTGAAATTACTATGAAATGCAATGAAAGTTTGGAAGTAATGTTATTTCATTTATGCATGTAATTGTTATCACGGGAAGAAATTTTTTTATTTCCATGTTATGACATTATAGAATATTCACTTAGCGTGAAATGTTAGAAATTTTATCGAGTAGAAAATTGGGGTTGTTACACAAACAATCTCCCACTTGGAGACTGATCCTAGACGACACTGATGCACTTGTAGCTCCCACTAAATTCAAGGTCTGCCTTGTTTCTTATGTCCACCATTATCATTCATGAAGGCTAACGGAAACTGATCATGAGGAAATCAGTTTCTCCTGTGTAACTACCTTTGTCAACATATATACAAGATTCTCACTTGTGTGAATTTTCTCCAGCTTCAATTGTCCATCCTCCAAAACTAACCGGATGAAGTGGTATTTGAGCTGTATGTTCTTAGTTTTTGAATGCAAATCTAAATTATTAGCAAGATGAATGACACTCTATCTATTAATGTAAAAATGTATATCTTCTTGTTGTTGTCCCAATTCCTCCAAAAAATGTTGTAACCAAATCATCTCCTTGCTTACTTCTGTAGCAACAACATACTCAACTTTAGTGGTTGAAAGCGCAACAACCTTTTGTAGTCTTGAAATCCAATTGATTGTAGTACCTCCTATAGTAAAAACATACCCTGTAGTAATCCTCTTGCTATCAATATCACTCGCCATATCAGAGTCTACATATCCTTTTAGAGCAGAATTTTTTCCTCCAAAACATAGTTTCTTTGAAGTAGTACCTCTTAAATATCAAAGAATCCATTTACCACATTCTAATGTTCCATTTTCAGATTGCTCATATACCTGCTCATAGCTCCCACTACATGTGCAATATCTGGCCTTATGCATACCATTGCATACATGAAGCTACCAACGGCTGATGCATATGGTATCTTAGACATTTTGTCTTCTTACTCTTGCATCTTTGGAAACATCTCCTTAGTTAACTTAAAATGACTAGGAAAAGGTGTACTAACAAATTTTGCATTCTTCATGTTAAACCTTTTCAACACCTTCTCTACATACTCACTTTGAGACAAAAATAATTTTTTTTGCTTGTCTTGTCCCGTGTGATCCTCATACCAAAGATTTGTTTTGCTGCACCCAAATCCTTCATAGCAAATGAATTTGCTAACTTAGAACAAGAACTTGAAACATCACATAAAATGGCAGAAGAAAATCCCTAGAATAGTTTGCATCAAAATGATAAGAATGAAATAACTCCAGAGGACATTCAAACAGCCCAACAGGATCCCAAATTCCATAAATTCATGGAAAAGATCTTAGAACAAGACATGGAGAAATATCTCTTAATGTTGGCTGAATCAGGTGCTAAAATTCCTAAGGACTTTGACGTAAACCATCTAAAAGAAGCACCTGGAACAAGTGAGATTGAAATAACGCAACCCACACAAGCAATAGATCTGGTTGTTGCTCAAACATCCCAAATGAAAATATTACAATAACAGATATAGGATTTGACAAAAGGGAGTACCAAAAGGTATGCAATACAAAACATTTTTCCTTATCCTTTCGACTCAACAATCGATATGATACCTTTTCCTAGACACTGTGAATTCCCCAATTACGAAAAGTACAATGGACGGACATATCCAATTGATCATATCTGGGAATTTAAAACCATGAGCCTAGAGTTTGCCCAAGAGGACACTTACCTAATGAGATTATTCCCAAGAAGCTTGGGAGGTGCATGTATGGAATGGTTTTCAAAATTACAACCAAGTATCAGGACTTTTGAGGAACTTGTCAACAGGTTCATCTCTCAGTATTCTTTTAATATCCAGCACAATGTTATGATAAAGAATCTATATAACCTGAAACAAAACAAAGGGGAGACGTTCTTGTCCTTTCTACAAAGATGGCGATGATTGTTTGCTAGATATCCTCGATCCACTCTTGAAGAAGAGAAAATGGAGTTGTTCATTGACAACTTGATGGAGGAGATGAGTTACAGACTTAAATTGAAATGTCCTCCCACATTTGAAAAAGTGATAGAAAACGACCTTAAGATTGAAGAAGTGCTAGTCAAAAGAGGGGTTATTAAACATTTCAATGACAAATCAAATAACACAAACTCCTCAAATCAGTACCCCAATAGTGATAAACCAAAATTTTGGCAAAAGAACCGAAATAGACTACCAACGAAACAACAAGTGATTTACAAAATGCCAAACTAGTTTTCAACTTGACAACATCTACTTCAAAAACAAATCAAAACAATGATCAAGTTGTCAAGTCAAATTTCATTCAGAACAACGAAATAAAAAAACCACAATCATACCAAAAACCATCAAACCGGTGTAGGTTTACACCTTTAGGCCAAACATTGGAATCAATGATGAAAGAACTAGTCACTAGTGGTCTTATTACTGTGTGGGAAGCAAGATTCTAGGATCCAAAGGTCAAACCACCATGGTGGAATGACTCAGATTACTACAACTTCCACAACAATAAAGGCCACGAAACTAATGATTGTATGGAGTTAAAACACATAGTTCAATATTTGATCAAAAATAACAAGGTGTATATAGAGGGACCCCAAAACAATAATGATCGTTCAACCTTCAAGGACCCTTTACCAAACTATGACAAAGGAGGTGATAGTATCTACCGATTATAATCATCCTCAGCATTGTGACACACTTAGAAACTCTCAAGATACCTTTGTGCCTCACAATCGAGAAGCATCCAGTTCAAAGTCATCAAATGAAGAAAAACATCCAAATATCATCACCAAATGGGTAGAGAATAAGGATAAAGAAAAAGATAAAAATCTTGTTGACACTCAAGTAACAGACAATTTAGATCCCCAAACTTCTTTATCACAGAAATCTTAAGAGCAGGTCTAGTTGACAGACAAGGGAATGGGGCAATATTCTATGGAGCAATCGCTTAATCTTTCACAGTTAATGCCATCTCCAAAGACATATGACCAACCATAAATGATCAAACATCAAACATCACTACCTGTCACAATTCTAGAAGAAAGGTTTGTAAAAGCTGGTACCATAGAAGAAAAATCAAACCACAAAGCAATCCTTGATTGGTTATACAAAAATGAAGAACCATCGACATCAAATAGTAGTATCAAGAACGTCAACATCAATACAGAAAAATATGGCAAAGGGAAAGCTATCCTAGAAAAAATGGGTTACGAGGGACAAGGACCCGTTGGTTTAAGAAAGGAAGGAATAATTGAGCCTATTCAGCCCTTCACTCTCTAATCAAAAGAGAAGACGGGACTAGGATACTCTGAAGAAGAAAAATAGGAGATGACAAGGAAGGCTATAGAAAGAATCCTTCAGCTTAGAGATAGCTCTGAAATGGATTCAAATGAATATGAGTGGGGTCTGTGTTCTGATTTATCTTGCAGCGATACTCAAATTGATGTAATACAAAAATATGCACCTACGCGTGAGGAGGAACAAAGCTCTGGGTCTAGACCATTCGTATCAGGATCACTAAATATCGATGACTCAAGTGGGCACGGACATACATCAAGTGAACTAGACGATTTTGAAGAAGGTACCATTATTGACCTCGATATTCCAAATAACAACTATGATGAAATAGCTGTCCACACCCTTACATCCATCAACCTAAATGAATCCGATGAATTCATGCCATTAATCCATCCAAAACTTATTGACTGGGAACCTGTCGAACCTTTTACTGTACCAATATTTGCAAACGATGATGCCATCATGAATTTCCTATGTCAAGACGAACTTGGTATGAATTCTATCTGTAATACTCATAACAATGCAACTCGGAAGGATGGTGTCAACTCTTCCAGTTGCAAAAGTAAAAATAGGGATAATAGATCTAATGGTGAAAACTATTCTATGGCAGCATTAGATCTGGAAAAAGATAAAATAAAGAACGTATCTAACGGTAAAAACCTCTCTGAGGCACCGAAAGATGGGAGATTTGACACTCTTCCAGAAAATTATTATGAGCGGTCATTAGTTTTGGTAGAACCAACATAGTCTGTTAACATCGGCACTGAAGAAAAAAAAAATCCTACATCTGGCAGAATCCATGACAAATCAAGAGAGACCAGAATTCATCAAGTTCTTTAAAGAAAGAAGCATCAACTTTGCTTGGTCATATTCCAACACCAATGGAATTCACTTTTGGAACAAATGATGTTGAAGATGGACGCCTTGATGTAGAAAGGGCTTTAAAGTTCATCGAGAAGGTCCAAGCAGTTCATCAGGCAGTAGAAACACAATTGGAAAAGAGTTAAGCAAAGTACAAGGCTCGCCATGACAAGCATCACAATGATCATCATTTCCAAGTTGGAGACAGAGTTTGGTTACACATAAGCAAGGAAATAATGCAAGGTGAAG
Source organism: Sequoiadendron giganteum (assembly GCA_007115665.2). NCBI lineage: Eukaryota > Viridiplantae > Streptophyta > Pinopsida > Cupressales > Cupressaceae > Sequoiadendron > Sequoiadendron giganteum. The sequence continues at coordinate 546,167,352 of CM021102.1, forward strand.
AAAGGAAGCTGAAGTCGATAAGATATGGTCCATTCAAGATTCTAGAAAAGATTGGCACCAATGCCTTCTGCCTTAATCTTCCTCCATACATGCAGATTTACTTGGTAGTCAATGTTGAGAACTTGAAGTTGTAAGAACCTCCGATGATACTAGATGAGGAGGCTAAATTGCAAGTTCCATTAGTTGATGACCTGTCACCAGAGTACATGTCAGAGTTGCCTGAAGACGTCATCCTCGACAGGAACACTGAGACTTCATGAAGGGGAGCAGTTGAATACCTTTGAGTGGGGCTAAAAGGGATGCACCCAAGCAAGGCAAAGTGGATGGAAATTGGTAAAGTGAGGGAAATTTACCCTCACTTACTTTCTAAGTAACCAAATTTTGGAGGTCCAAAATCTCTCCAGTGAGGAGGACTGGTCTGAAGGATTTTTCGTCAAATTTTGATATTCTCCATTTTTCTCCAGTTTTGGTATCATTAAAAATTGCTCGGGATCCTGACTCCATCAAAACTTGAATGGAGTCAATCGGAGTCTCGAAGCTCAAGATATTTATGGTCAAACTTTTGGTCAACTCCCAGACCCTAGCTAAAAAAAGGGAAAAAATCAAAGTCATCAAAACCGGTCAAATTCAACACCATTGCATAGTGCTCATCGTCACTATTCTGGTAGAGTTCATTTCATGGAAAATGGAGTTTGTATGACGAAGTTACAGAAGGTCAAAGATTGGGTCAAAATTGCCTCGATGACGTTAGTGCCCAGTCAGCTCAACGACCAATCAGCCCCTGACACATGGCATCACATGGCAATAATATTATTTTAATAAAGAAAAAAAAGAAAAAAAAGGAGAAAAAATAAATATATATAAAATAATTTATGGTGGGACCCACCCAACCAAGGGGGGCAACCCACATTAAGTTGGCACCACCCATGGTATGGGGAGCGACCCACATTAAGTGGGGCACCACCCATAGCATGGGGGCTGACCCATATAAAGTGGGATGCCACCTAAGGTATAGGGGGCGGCCCACCTTATATGGGGAGCCTCCCTTGCCTTTAGGGGTAAGAATTTAAAAGGAGGAGAGGGTGGTGGGACCACCACCCACCATTTTATCTAAAAGGGATTCAATTTGATTTTTTCAAAGCCTTAGAATAAGGCTAAATACTTTTTTTTAGTGGCCTAATATATCCCATGGGTTAAGGAGCCTAACGTATTCTCTTTATACGAGAATATTAGGAATATTATTCCTAAATTAAGGGGCCAAATAAAACCTTACATAAAAATATCCCCTAAATAATAGAGAATAAATCCATTCGTAACCATTCAAATGGAAAGGAAATTATTTTGAGGGGATATTATCCTTCCAGAAATCATTAAAGGGGGATATTATTGAACTTTTCTCAATGTAAGGGAGATTGGGTAGTTAATTGGTTTTACACCAATTTTGGCATAAAATGTAATATAAAAAGGGGTAGAATGGGGGGTGTGAAGTAAGTGATTTTGGAAGAATTTTGCAAGTGTGAGAGTTCCTTTCCTTGGAGAAATTACTATATTTCTATGTTTTTGGAGAAGTTTGTTTCCACACACTTTGGAAGTGCATATGAAAATTTCTTTGTAAGCCAAGAGGAGGTTCTGCCAACGAATGTAACCGAATTTCTGGAGGAATAATTGGATTGGTCCACTCATTGGAGAGGGGCCTGGAGATGTAGTCGTTTTAAACAATGAACTCCGTTATCAATTTTGTTTGCACTCTCTTTCTCTCTCTCACTGTTCTTTCTTTAATCTCTTTGTAATTTTGTTAATTTAATTTCGTTAAGAGTTAAATTTTAATTAAGCACTTTTGGATTGTAATTAAGAATTCTAAGCATTTGTCATAGATCTATTAAATCAGATCAGATTGCAAATCTCTCAGTTTGATAATGGAATCTTTATATCTCATTCCAAATATGTAAGAGAGTTACTGAATTTTTTTGGCATGGAGGACTCAAAGCCTGTTGGTACACCCATGGTAACTGAATCCAAATTAACATAGAATGATGATTCTCCTTAGGCTAATCAAACAAGATATAGTTTAATGATTGGTGGATTACTTTATCTGACTTATTCTAGACCTGACATCATGAATTTTGTATGCATGGTTGCTAGATATCAAGCTAATCCAAAGGAACCGCATGTGATTGCTATCAAAAGAATTTTCAGATACTTGAAAGGGATAGTTGATTTTGGTCTTTGGTATCCTAAAGATGATGATATTACTTTGAGTGCCTTTACTGATGCAGATTGGGAAGGTGACGTGAATGAAAGGAAAAGTACTAGTGGTGGTGCCTTCTTCTTGGGGAAGAAGTTGGTGTCCTGGTTAAGTAAAAAGAAGAATTATATTTCTTTATCTACTATTGAGGTAGAATATATTGTTGCTGCAAATAATTGTACTCAACTAATTTGGATGAAGCAGATGCTGAGAGATATCAAAATTGAGTATGATGAGCCTACTTCTATATTCTATGACAATTCAAGTGAAATAAACATTTATAAGTGTGTTGTTAGAATATGTGAACTAATTAGAAAGTAAACTAACACACCAATGAAACATTAAATTAAAAGAAACTAATTAAAAAGACAAATCAAACTCTAAATAACAGCAACTCCGTCAAATGCATTCCATTGTCCTCTATCTCCAAGGATTTGATTAAAGTTATTGGCTCTCAGTTGGTGTAAGCAACAACTTGTTGAAATGACAACTTAGGAGAACGAGATTTATGCAGCATGCATGTCTATTGCTATGTGATTTAAGCCATGAAATGAACTTGAAATTGCTATGCTATGAACTTGAAAATGATTATGCTAAGATGCTGATTTGAATGCAACTATAATGATTATGCTAAATTCACAAAATCTAGGATTCTTTTCAACTCACAAGAGGGTTGTATTTATAGATTTTTGAAGGCAAGAATCTAGTTGGCCAAGATCAATGGTTGAGTTCAAACCTGTCAAGATGAATGGTGAGAGATTGAGAAGTTGAGAAAAAGATGGAAGGTTGAGAGAATAAAGGGAGATGTTTCCTCCTATACAACTTTTTCCATTAAAAAATGAAGGAAAGTTGTCGTTTGCGCACTTCTTTTATGAGAAGTTAATTGATAGTTTGAGGAAAAATCTATAATTACATGTGACAAAGAATTAGAAGCTTCCATAATTTAAATAAATAATATTTAATTATGTGTGAGAGATGATAAAAGCGCTTTAATTAAATATATAAAATATTTAATTAAATATGAAAAGAAGAAAATTTCTAATTAAATATTATAGAATATTTAATTATGGAGGAAAGAAAGCTTTTAATTAAATATTTTTAGAATATTTAATTATGTGGGAAATAAAGCTTAAATATTTTAGAATATTTAATTCTGTGGGGAAAGAAAGCTTCTAATTAAATGTTTTAGAATATTTAATCAAATGAAGAGAAGAAAGTTTCTAATTAAATATTTTAGAATATTTAATTATAGTGAAGAGAAGAAAGTTTCTAATTAAATATTTTAGAATATTTAATTATAGTGGAGGAAAAAAAGCTTCTAATTAAATATTTTAGAATATTTAATTAAGTGGAGAGAAGAAATCTTCTAATTAAATATTTTTAGAATATTTAATTAAGTGGAGAGAAGAAAGCTTCTAATTAAATATTTTAGAATATTTAATTAAATGTAGAAAATGAATTTAGAAGAATATTTCATTATTTGAAAATTCAAACTTATAATAATATGATAATTAATATAAATAAATTATGGAATTTATTTAATTTAATTAAGAAGAAGATGATGAGAATTAAATAAACTTATTTATTTAATTAAGCTAGAAGAATTAGAAAGGTGAATGATATAAATAAATAATTGAATTTATTTATATGTAGATGACTTTAGAATATTAATTAAATAATTCTTATTTAATTAATTAACAGGCTTGATTTATAATGACCATTTTTAGATGTGTACATTTTGCCCCTCTTTGAAGTAATGTTTTTTACGCATTGCTTCAAAGAAAAATTCAGATAATGAAATTTTTTCCCCTGACTTTGAAAATTTGACTGATGATGCTATATGCCCCCTCGAGCGATGAATTGGATAAAATTTTGAATGTTTCAGATTTTTTATTTTTATTTTTATTTTTGAAATTTTTGATGATTTTGAAAATGTGCAGTGATTTGTTGTCCGATTCATCGGTCAATAAAGATGATTTGATGAAAACCACTATTGAAAGATTGATATAAAATGATGATGATGATGATGATGTTTTTCGATTGATTCATCATGTGATAGTGAATTTGTGATGATTGATTGATGATGGCTGATAAGAATGATATGATAGACTAATAAATTTGTTTTTATGATTGATGAAAAACAAATAGTAAGATTGATAAATTTTCTTTCATGATTGAAAAACAAATAGTAAGATTGATAAATTTTCTTTCATGATTGAAAAACAAATAGTAAGAGTGATAAATTTTCTTTCATGATTGATGAAAAACAAATAGTAAGAGTGATAAATTTGCTTTCATGATTGAAAAACAAATAGTAAGAGTGATAAATTTGCTTTCATGATTGATGAAAAAAAATAGTAAGAGTGATAAATTTTCTTTCATGATTGAAAAACAAATAGTAAGAGTGATAAATTTGCTTTCATGATTGATGAAAAACAAATAATAAGAGTGATAAATTTGCTTTCATGATTGAAAAAAAAATAGTAAGAGTGATAAATTTGCTTTCATGATTGATGAAAAACAAATAGTAAGAGTGATAAATTTTCTTTCATGATTGATGAAAAACAAATAGTAAGAGTGATAAATTTGCTTTCATGATTGAACAACAAATAGTAAGAGTGATAAATTTTCTTTCATGATTGATGAAAAACAAATAGTAAGAGTGATTTGATTGATTGGATTGATTTGATAGAAGAGGATTGATACAAGAATTTGATGAAGATGAGTGAAGGGTTGAATGATTAAATGATTGGATTGAGATGAGGAAGATGATGCAAATGATGGACAAGAGAGGATGATAAGCAATAGGAGATTGGTAAGAAAAAATGAGAAGAAACAAAGCACAAATGGATTGAAAAATAATTATGATGTTGCCCCAGGTAAACTACAAGCCAAGATGGATTGATGATGATGATGATAGTGTTTTTGATAAGGGAAGGATACATCCCAGAACAACACAAGGATAGGGAAGGATACATCCCGATAATGATGATGATGATCAAGGCTTGCAATAAGACTAGGAACAAGACCAAAGGTACGATTGAATGATTTGTGCTAGATTTAATGGATTGATTAGATGAGATTGGAAGAAAGGATTGGATGAATTGATTGAGATGAGATTGGAAGAAATGATTAGATGGATTGATTGAGATAATGCATATGAGATGTGATGGATATGATAATGCTCATGTGTAAACTAAGATGGATGCAATCTATCTAATATGAAAACTAAAATGCAAAGTTGTCATTTTGTGAGCTGCTTTATGCTTTATGTTTCATCATTGAGCTTTTTTGAAATGTTGAAAGTTAGTACAAGCATCAAAGGGGATATTAGCACCATTGATGACCTGAGTACTGCTTCCATGATATTTGATATAGCAATTTAATACAAGCATCGAGGTATAATTGAACCAAGATGACCTAAGTATTGTTTGTATAAACAGACAAAAGTTAACCATTTTCCTATGCAAATTCTGAAATGTCATCAATGATACGTTATAGAGCATGTCCCATGACAAATTTGCACAATACTAGTGATTAACTTACAGACAACAAGCAAAGAAAAATCATACTCCTTCCTTGTGATTCTAGTTCAGTACATCATCGAACCACTCCAAAGATATGATGTCAGCAAAAAATAACAATTCAACTTATGCCTTAAGTTTTTCATTCAATTTATTTAGATTAAGATCATCCAATTTGTTTCAGTTTTATGTCAAAACACTGTTGAGACTCAGTTTTGAATGGACAATTTATTGTTTCTGATATTCCAAATTCTTGACACATGTTGTCGTTTGTTTGCCAAAAAGAGTTCCAAGAAGCGAATTTCCCTTAAATGACCTTGCACTTTGACTCCTAATTAAACACCTCTATTGCTAAGGATAACCATGATCATTAAGCCATGATGAAATCCTTGTCGCTTCAAGGAAATATTCGGACGCATGATGTAGATGTGATGGCCAGGCATGTATGTGATGCCGATGAAAGATGGATATGAAGAATGTATCCGATAGGGTAGGGTTGGATGGAACAATCATTGTTCCATGCTTTGGATCTTTGTCTGCAAGATCTCCTTGGTGCCTCCACTACCTTAACCTTTAGGACCTACCTCATGTTTAGGTACCCCTAGTTCTACTGGCCAACCCCACTATCATCTCAATTCCAATCTACCAAGTCACCCTTGGTGCAATGCTTCTATGCTTCCTTAGCCCTTAATCTTCCCTAAAGACTAATATCCTCCAATAACTAAATTTTAAATTTGCAAGGGTGTAGAGATGTTTCCAAAGGTTTCAAACCATCTCCCTAGGGTTCTTGACAATCCACCATAATCCATTTACAATTCGCTACCACCAAACCCTCAGTTAGGGTTTATTAGGCTACTAGCCCAAGAGTCCAATTAGGTCTCTATCTTCAAGAAAACACACTAATAATCCAAGGTTACCAAAGAAAATTGTATTTTCTCTTGGGGTTCTTGTTCTTCATGTATTTCACTTGAAGAATATAGTGGTCCTAGCCTCCAAGTGCTTGTACAATTCCTCAAACTGGAACTGACCAAGAACTTAGGTCTTTTTGGGTCTTTTCCCTATCTTTTTGTAGACTATCAAAGGTTTCCTCTCATCAAACAGGTTGATGGGGCTTCCTCCTTCTTAGTAAGCCTTGGCAATGCATTCACCTACCCTCTCCACACTGTGAATTTCCAGGAGATAGACACCCCTGCCAGTTAAGTGCCTTTCAATTCCTATCTTTCTTAGTCTTGCACTGTCAAGCTCGCCTAGGAGAAGAATTTTTCCGTGCTTCCCTGACTCCTAACCACTCCTAATCCTAATCTATATATATACATGGATCCTAATCATAGTTCCTGAGGCCCGTACACAAGGTACAATGGGATTGCAACTAGAACTCCATACTTTACAGACTGACTGTCAGGTCAACAACCTAAAAGAAACAATTTAACTAAAAAAACAATGCCTGCAATTTGATAACACAACCTAAATTCTACCACACAAACTTAGAACACAGTTTACACTACAAACTACAACATATTACAGAGTTATGATCGCTCCTGATCACACAAATTCAAAGTAAACACAGAAAATTAGACAATTCCTCTCACTGTCCACACTAGCATTCATGAACTTTCCACATTACAAAGCTTCCAACCTTCCAATAGGTTGAGACACACCTTAAAAATGTTTCCAAATTAGTTAAGCTCGATCCTAACTATTCCATGGCCACTTGTGGCCTTCCCAATAGGCCTTATTTGCAAAAGTTCAAAGAAAACTATCACCTAGGAAGGTCTACAAAGGTCATCATTCCTCCTTGTAGACAAACCCCAATCTAGCAGATGGTCAACATGACCTTTATGAAAATAATACTTGACCTCAAATTCCTTTAAGGCACAAACACAAAGAATGGAAGGAGTTTTCTACATTTGATCTCAAACAAATTGTTAATTCTTAACCTTCTAGTTAACTCTCCTAGATGAACTTTGGGGTGCTCCTGCACCATTATCCCCCTATGCATAGACTTTAAGGAATGTGAGGAGAGATTAGGGATGGTTCAATACCCTGATTCTTGCATTGAGCTTCATCCACCCATGTAGCCTCAGATTCATGTTTGTTCTTCCACTTGATAAGATACTCCATGTACACCTTATGCCTTGTAGCTTTCTTCACCCTTGACTTCAAGATATTTTATGCCTGAAGCTTGTCTTGAATAGGTAAGGGTATGTTGCTTACATCCTTGAAGATATCCCTACTATTCTGATCTAAGTCATTGACTGATCCCTTGTATCTGATCAAATCAGCTACATTGAAGACTAGTGAAATTCCCAAATTTGCAGGTAACTCCACCTTGTATGCATTCTTCCCATACTTGGCTAATATCTTGCATGGTCCCACCCTTTTCATATGAAATTTGGTCGATGTACCCTTTTGCAACCTGGATTTGTTAAGGTGAACCATGACATAATCTCCTACTGCAAGTTGCAAATCCTTTCCTGACATATATACCTTGTCTTTTAGCTTTTGTGTAGCCTCGGTGACTGTCCTCTTTACCTGCTCCTGAATCTCTTTCATGGTTTGAGTGAATTCCTCTACATGTCCACTCCTATACTCGATAGCTCCTAGATCCCTTAGTTCACATATACCTCTTGGGTGCATTCCATACACAATCTCAAAAGGACTCTTCCCTATGGTCTGGTTTACACTATCATTATAAGCATACTCAGCCTGTGAGATAACCATGTCCCAAGTCTATCCATATTCTTTATTTAGGCACCTTAGAAGGTTACCTAGCACCCTATTAACCACCTCTATTTAACCATTGGTCTGAGGATGGTAAGCTGATCCAAAAGATAGGTTGGTACCTAATCTGCTGCATAGAGTCTTCCAAAAGTGACTCATGAACTTCACATCCCTATCTAAAACAATGCTTAAAGGAAATCCATGGATCCTTACAACTTCCTTAAAGAAAAGGTGAGCTATATAGCTAGCATCATGAGTGGTTTTACAAGGAATAAAGTGACTCATCTTGCTGAATCTATCTACCACCACATACACACTATCAAATCCAGTCTTGGTCTTAGGCAGTCCTACCACAAAATCCATGCTAACACACTCCCATGGTTTGTTAGAAATGGATAGGGGTTGATATAAACCAGCATTACTAGCTCCTCCCTTAGCTTTCATACAGACAACACATTTCTCCACATACCTCCTAACATCTCTTGACAACTTAGGCCAATAGTAGAACCTTTGCACTAGTTCTAATGTCTTGTTGATGCCAAAATATCCACTAAGACTACCATTATGCTTTTCGTGAATGAGGTTTTCTCTCATTGAACCTTTTGGTACACATAACTGATTCCCTTTAAACAACAATCCACTTTGCAAAGTATACTCTGAGTATTGGCTATGAAAATGATTCTCAAAGTTAGAACATACCTTGTAGGCCTTTGAGAAATCTTCATCCTCCCCATAAAGATCCTTGAAGCTCTCTATTCCAATGCTCTTGATCTGTATCTCTTGCACTGTCAACGATCTTCTACTCAGTGCATCTGCTACCTTTTTCAATTGTCCCTTCTTGTGCTTGATGGTGAAAGTAAAAGCTTGGATGTACTCCATCCATTTCAAGTGTCTATCGCTCAACTTCTCTTGGGTGTTGATATAACTAAGTGCCTGATTGTTAGTAAAGACCACAAAATCCTTGGGTAGAAGGTAATGCCTCCACTTCCTAAGTGACTGAACCAAAGCATAAAGTTCTAGGTCATAGGTAGAATACTTCTTCTTAGCTTCATTAAGCTTTTCATTGAAGAAAGTTATGGGCCTGACTTCTTGACTAAGCACTCCTCCTACTGCAACTCCACTAGCATCACACTCCATAGTAAACAACTTGTCAAAGCTTGGTAGTAAGAGAATAGGTTGAGTTGCCACTTCTTGTTTTAGTTTATCAAAACCTTTCTAAGCTTCTTGAGTCCACACAAACTTAGTTTTCAAACCACCCTTGATTGTATCTAGAGCTAGTGCACATATGCCACTAAAGTTTCTTATGAATTTCCTATAAAATTGAGCCAATCCATGGAAACTTCTTACCTCAGTCCCCATGGTTGGTGTAGGCCAGTTTAGGATAGCTTCCACCTTGCTTGGATCCATTTTCAATGATCCTTGGGACACTACAAAACCCAAATATACAAGCTCTTGTTTGAAAAACTCACACTTCTCTAGGTTGATGGCCAACTTCTCCTCTTGCAATCTTCTAAGAACCAACTCCACATGCTTTAGGTGTTCTTCTGCTGTCTTGCTAAAGATGAGTATATCATCAAGATATACCACCACAAATAACCCTATAAATTCCTTGAGCACTTCATTCATGAGCCTCATGAATGTGCTAGGGGCATTAGAGAGGCCAAATGGCATAACTCTCCACTCATAAAACCCATCTATTGTCTTAAATGTTGTCTTCCACTCATCTCCATCCTTGATTCTGATCTGATGGTATCCACTCTTGAGATCCAACTTGGTGAAGTACTAAGCTCCTCCAAGACAATCCATCAAGTCTTCAATCCTAGGAATAGGGAACCTATACCTGATTGTGATTATGTTTATTGCTCTAGAGTCAGTGCATAATCTCCACTTGCCTCCTTTCTTGGTTGCTAAGACCACTGGTACTACACATGGGCTAATGCTCTTCCTAATCAAGCCTTGATCCAATAACTCCTGCACTTGTCTAGCTACCTCTAGATTTTGATCTGGTGTAAGCTTATAAGCTGCTTTGTTAGGCAATGATGCTCCAGGTATGAAGTCAATTTGATGACTAATGGCCCTTTTAGGAGGTAAAGTTGCAGGTGCACCATCACTCACTATATCCTTATACTTCTCAAGCAACTTCTAGACTGCTCCAGGTATGATTGTTTTCTCAGTCTTGTCTCCTTCTTTGGACTGCAACATGATCACATATCCTTCACCCCCTTGATGTAGGTTGTTAAGGAACTCTTTTCCACTACTTAACATGACACTTGGTGTCTTTGACTATCCTTCTTCTTCTTCTAGCAGTGACTGCAACTTAAATGTCTTCCCATCCTTTTTAAAAGAAATAGTATTCTCCTTCCCATCATACATGGCACTTTTGTCATACTGCCATGGTCTACCCAATAGTAGATGGCATGCATCCATGGGTAACACATCACAAATTAGCTTATCCTTGTACCCTCCAATGGAAAACTCCACCGTTACTTGCTCATTAACAAGAACACTCTGCCCTTTGTTCAACCATGTTACTTTGTAGGGGTTAGTGTGGGGTACCTTCTCCAATTTTAACTTCTTTACTGCCTCTTCTAAGATGATGTTGTCTATTGTACCTGAATCTACAATGACCTTACATACTTTTCTAAGTATCTTGCATCTCACTCTAAATAGAGCTCTTCTTTTTTTTGGTTCTTCCTTGACCGGTTGTCTGATCAAAACTCTCCTAAACATCAGATTCTCCCCCATTTTAGATTCAATGTGACTGATCTTTGGTGATTTAGTACTCATGGTGTCCTCTTGAGCATATGCCACCCTCTTCTTAGCATTTGATGAAGATGCTTTCTCCGGGCACCTATAAGCTAGATGTTCTACTTGACCATAATGGTAACATTCCATAGTAGCAAAATATGAATTGCTCCTGCCTGCTCCTCTTCCTCTATTTGATCCTCCTTGAGAACCTCTACCTCTTCCATAACCTCCTCTAGAAGGTGTTTCACTCCCATGCTCAGTGAGTTTAGACTCTCCTTGGTTTCTTTGCTCATTCCCTCTACCTTGGTAGCCACCTCTATGTCCTCTTTGATCCCTTTGATCTCTTCCTTTGCCTCTACTCTTAGAAGCCTGATCATGTTTCCTCTTGCTTCTTTCCTCAATCTTAATAGCTAATTGATAGCATTTGTGTACTATCTTTGGACGTAGAAGAGTCATCTCCTCTTGGATGTTCCACTTCAAGCCATTAAGATACCTAGCCACCTTGAGACTTTCATCTTCTGAAACATTGGACCTCATACAAAGTTTTTGAAACTCCTTAGTGTAAGTGTTCACATCTTGGTCTCTTTGCCTCAAGCTTTGTCTCTTCTTGTGTAATTGAATCTCATAATCATCTGGTATGTATGCTTCTATCACTTTTGCCACCATACCTTTCCAAGTTGAAATAGGCCTCTTGCCTTCCTTTTCCCTTTCTATCTAAATGAATTTCCACCATGTCAAGGTAGATCCTCTGAATCTAGACTTGGCCACCTTCACCTTCTGTGCTTCAGTGACTCCATCACATTCAAAATGGTTCTCCATGCCTTCTATCCAATCTAGGACTAGGTCAGCCTCTAATTTGCCACTAAACAGTGGTATACCTTCAAGTGCTTTCCCACTCAAAGCTTTCAATGCCTTCAAGAAAGGCTCCTCTTGTAGAACAGGGTCAGGTTCAGGGGTCTTGTCTTCCTCTGCAACCTCTTCACTCTTTGGTACCCTGCCCTCCAATCTATCACTCACCTCATCGGCCTTAATTTGCACATTGCTCAATGCTTGCTCTAGTTGAGCTAGTCTTTCTCTCAACCTCCTATTATCTTCCTCTTGATCTTCAACCTTCTTTTCCAACTCAATGTTTGTCAACATGGTTGTGGA
>CM021102.1:546179838-546231951 GCA_007115665.2 Sequoiadendron giganteum
TTTCAAGAAGCTCCTTGATGGTTGTAAGAGCCAAAGAAATCCATGACTCGAGAAGAAAAAAAAATCTACAAGTAAGGGAAGACGAATCTTGATAGTATAAATCCCAATAATAATTCTTAATATAAGAGTCAAGGGAAGAAAATCTAAACATTGAACACTAAAAGAAAATTGCAATAGATACAATCATAAATTCTAATGAACTAATTGAAACAATAACATGAGATCACTCCCTGCCAAGATAATGGAAATCCAAGAACATTCAAAGCAAGGAGAAAATGCATAAGGCATGGTTGAATTGAAATCAAACTCCAATGAAAGAGAAAAAGTGATGCCCAAAACCTACCTTCCCAATATGTGAGTGAAGGAAAACAAACAACATAGATGAAACACAAACTTGATGTTGATCAAGGAAAAATCGTAGAGTATTGAAACATATCATCCAAAAGGCAATCAATGCCCTTATTGGAAAATATCCAATAAAAGGAAACATTTGAAATAAAGATCATCAAATAATCAACACAATAGTTCAAGGCAAATTTCTACCAAAAGTAGCAATAGAGGAAGAACAAAATCTCATAACTTCAATTTTCTTGACTCAAAAAAGAGGATCATCATCGATAAAAAAACTATAAGAAAGAGGGAAAATATTTAATTAAGCTAACAAGAAGATCAACACTAAACAAAAGAAACTTTAGTTGACTATAAAATCATTCTCATTTTGAGTTGGAAGATTTGTGAAAAAATTCTTTAAAATAACAATTATAGTCATCATCCCAAGTTGATTGATGAGAATTTTGAGCATGTTTATGAATCGATAGATTTTTTTTTTTGTAATGAATCCATTTTCCTTTTTGTCCACTATTTCATGTACTCTTCAATTTTTTTGAGATCAACCATTTCAAGAAAAACATAACTATTATTTGTAACCACATAGAAGAAGACCCAAAAATTGAGATTGGGATTAAACAACACATACTAAGCATTGATTGCTTAGTCTGGCTCATGTGGGGTCCTCCTAATCTATTTACCATTCCTGTTCACCGTTTACTAATCATTTTTAAGTTTATAAGGCTACAAAAAATTTTGAACATTTTCATTTTAAAGGTTGTAAAAAACTCGTTTTGAAACACCAATATTTTTAGTTCTACTTTTTGTTACTTTATATATATGCATTATATTATATTATATTATATAAATATATTATGCATATATTATTGTATTTTATAATGTATTATTATATATTATATTATATAATATAATATAATAATAAAACATTGATATATATTATATATCATATATAATATTTAAAATTCAATATATAATATAAATATATATATATATATATTATATATATTTATATTTATAATATATTATATAATGTAATCTAACATATTATAAATAAAAATATATAATATATAATATATATTTATATTATATTATATTATAAATATTTTATAATATATAATATATCATTGTCTTATTATCATATATTATATTATATTATATAATAGTCAGACTCTACAACCTTTTCTAGCATTTTTTTAGCATGTGCCAAATGGGATTTCTGGAACAAGGTATGGACATCCATCAAAGCATAAAGGGTAGAGGAATTTTGAGAATTTCTTAATCAAGGATATCTTGTGAGACTAACTTCCTTTGTAATATTGAAGCCTAATTTTGTTTCCAAGTCTTAATAACCCCTAACCATAATTCATCAAGAAAATTATTGGCCATGGATGTCTTAGACTAAATCTCTAATGGACACATGTCCCCAAGAGGAAAGAAGCCTTGGAAAGAGTCCTAAGTCAAGACAAAACCTAATTAATTACTTTATCAAGTGAAATCCAAGTCATTGATTGACCAAAGTTAATCATGCAATGATGTTTATCCTCTAAGTGGGAATATGAATGTTGCCCCTATAAAAAAATAGAATTAAAATAATATTAAGTTAAACTTACAAGGAACCTCACATCCACTAGAAGTTTTAGCAATTTAAAGAAGTGCTAAATCCAAACTTGAGATCTTGAGTAAAATCAAATTTATAATACCCACACTTGTAAGATTTTTTTTTGAATATACTAACATGTCAAGAGTGAAATAGAGAGATCTCTAATATGTAAAAGTTTTCAAAGATTCTTATGTCCATGGTATTCTATTGTTCATAATGTCATAATACTTTTGGAACTAAGAGCCTGAGCATGTCAAAATTTATAAAGTTCACACATTTGTGGCAAGTGCTAGTGGGTTTTCTAACTATTGACGCCCAACTGAATATATATGGACACTGATCTAATAGAGTGAATCTTCACATACATGTGTTTATACATAGATGAGGGTTGGAAGATAATTTTTAGTAAGTTCAAACTTGAGTGCACAAATTAGTCAAAGTTAGTAGGCAACTTAGTTATGTGGAACTCTATTGATAAAATATTTAAGTTCCAAAACCAAGCTCCCAAATAAATTAGGATTGATGATATGCTTGTGTCTAAGATGTTGAAGTCAAGAAACCTAACAATTGGGTACATTCCATGTGTTTGCATTAAACTTAAACCCTAAGAAAATAGATGTCTTCTTTAAAATACTTTTGAAATACAACCTTAGGATTCTAGAATTGACTTACAATTCTATATGTTTTATAGGACTCTTGAATTCATTGAGCCCAAAAATCTAAGGCCATTAAATTGTAGATCTAGACACTCGATTAAACTAAGTTGTATAAAATGATTTCACATCCATAAGCATAATTAAAGTATGCGAAATATTCTTGGGATCTCATGAATGTGAGAATGTACCAATTGAAGTTGGCCACGAGTTCCCATACCAATTCTAATGAAATTTATGCTTAAAATCAAACTAAATCTTGTCTTAAGGCCCATCTCTCAAATATCACCCTATGTTAAGATAAAATAAGGACCTTTTTAGACCTAGACATGGATGCTTAAGCTCAATGTTACTATCAAATCCAAGAAGCCAAGTATGAAAATCCAAGAGAATTTTTGGATGAATTTTCATAGGGATTTATTGTTGTTGTAAGACTACATTCCTTTATATAATGTGGCAAAAAACCTAAGAAGTTCAATTAAATAAATAATGCAATTTTTGACAAGTTCGTTGAGCTATCATAAATGACATCAAAGAATGGTTTAAACTAAGGACCTAATGAGCCATTATGGATAAAATTTTAGGTTTAAATCAAGATTAACTAGGGATTCATCATGCAACCACTCTATTGATGCAAGTAGTTAGAAAGATAAATTTCAAAAGTTAGTCTTTTGTAGTGTAACTCGGGAGAGGTGACGTACTCAAGGGAAGTTGGGGCTTGCTTCGTTACTAGGATGGAACAAGCTAGCGTAGGACCACCTTTCAGAGAAGGTGGGCTCCTTTTATGCCCTCCATTGTTGGAGGGGCCAACCTCTACCTTCTACTATGTCGGGGGATGCAAACTTCCCACAAATGAGGCAAGAGGAACAAAGGAAGAGGAGGAAGAGAAAACCACTACAGATACCACTAAAGTATTTGGCATATCCATAGGCTTAGGGAACGGTGGAACGTTCAAAAGGGACATCAAAAGGGGTGGCTCTATCGAAGCAACAATAAACACCTACACCTTTCTAGGTTCAGACGTACTCACACTCACAATGAGAACCAAAATTGAGATTAAAATCGATTGAATGGAAGAAGAGGGGAGGGGAGAGGAGGATGCATCAGGAGGCCCCAAAATAGGGGTGGTCAAATCCTCTTCCTTCTTTTACAAAGCAGCCTTCTCAGCCACAAGAGTCTTTCGTCGGAACTTGCACTCATGCTCAAGGCGGTTTCTATGACTCTTTGAGCTAGAGGCTGGGAGTTGTGAAGGGATGGAAGGCTCCTACTTAGCCATAAGGGTGCCCACTATAGTTGTCTCCAATGGAGGGATAGACTCCTAAATGGGAGCAGGAGGAGCAGGTTGAGAAACAACAGGGGGAGTAAGCTCTAGTGCCTCAGCAATAAGCCTCTTCCTATTTACTGCTATAGAAGCAAAAGCGGTGGGAGGCCGTAGAGGCTAAGACATAGATGATTCCCCATGGGGACCTTTTCTCTTGCCATAAAAGTAGTACCAAGGTCCAGGTGGTTTGGTAGGGAGATATGATATCCTAATGTTGGATCTACACCAAGCAAGCACCATCAGACTCAGTGGGTAAAAGCCAAGCATATTCATCCAAAACTCTTCTCTAGAAAGGGGAGCAGATGAGGCATCCCGAGGAGAGGCAAGCTTCTCCTTTCCCTTTCGAGAAGAGGAGGCAACTAGTTGTTGCACTACTGGAAGGGTCAATTTTGGTTGTCCCTTGCTCCCGGTCTTATACTTCACATAGTTCTTGTAAAGTAGGTTCGTTCTTGGAGGGAGTGAACCAACCAGGGCGGGCCAAAAATGATCCAATGAGTAGCCCCCATGGGATATCAATGGATGGAATCTAGTGTCATGCACCACGTGCACAACACCTTCATGGGAGAATTTCAAATACTTATGGATGACGAAGGTGATTCCATTCATGGAAGCTAGCCAAGGTATGCCTAACTTCAACCTAAACAAATCTGACTTCGAAATAACATTGAAGATAGTGTCTACAACCCTAGGTCCAACTAGGATGAACAAATTTATTAAGCCATATGACTTGAGAGAAAGACCATCATGCATATGGATGGTAGATTTTGCTTCTTCGTACTCACCCTTATTCAATGAATTAGTACACAACATCTCTTCTATAATGACATTCACTCGACTCATGGGATCAACTAAGACCCCTGTCACAATGTTGCCATTGAGGCGAGCAGGAATGCAGAGGGGAGAGGGCTTGTTGTTTAAGGAAAAATCCTATGATTTGAATGTCATGTCTGGTGAGCTAGTTGTAGGCTGCATAGTAGGAGTAACTGTGACCATGTTAACATATGCCTCGAGTCGAGTGGTAGAATCAGAGGGATCAATAATCAAGTTGGAAGAATGCGACAAAAACTGGTCTATATATATCTGCAACTCACTATTCGCTTTCGCCTTTGATTTATTTGCATTTTGTTTACTTCCATCGAGATGAATAGTACTATCCTCGATGCGGTCCTGTATCTCATGATGCAAGCACATACAATGTTTGATATTGTGTTTGTTAAATTGATGGTACTGACATAAGGTATTTACATCGTACCAACTAGGGTAAGGTTCCTTGAGAGGTTTAGGGTTCTCCAAGGTTATGATCTTATCCTTTAGCAAATTCTATAAGATGGAAGAATAACTTCATGTTGCGTCTGAGGTTGTTATCATTCGTAGAGACTACTACATTCGCGACAACCTTTCCTTTCCCAAAGATTGATACAATGGATTTCCATTCTAGACGAGAGCATGAGGAGGATCCCCCAAATTAGACTACTATCTGTTGATACTCTTGTAGCGCTGCACACAAATGCACGAAAGAAGGGTACTTCATAAGGGAAAACTTTTCCTTCCAAGGTCTTTGCAAGTTCCCTATGAATACCTTCTGCACGTCAGAATCAAGCAACAGGTACGAGATCTACGAGAAAAGTACTTGATATTGTGCTATAAAATTAGTAATCTTCTCATTATCCCCTTGTTTGCATCGGGCGAGATTGGAAAAGGTAATCTTCGGTCTGATGTTGGCTTGGAATTGTTGGAGAAACTGATTTACAAGTTGATTGAATGAGAAAATAGAGTTTTTAGGTAAGAAACAGTACCATTTGAGTGTTGTATCCTTAAGAGATTGAGGAAATAATTTTGCCATCAATGCGTCATGATGGAAGAAGTCTATACACAAGTCATTAAAGGCAGAGATATGCATATATGGGTCCCCTTTGCTGTCATATTTCTCGAATTTGGGAATCTCCATTCCTTGTGGGAAGGGAGTACTAGGATTGCCACTGACAATGGGATATATCAAAATAAGGGTTGAAAGATGGGCTGGGAAGAGGCTTGGGAGAGACTTGTTAGCTGGCTTTGCATCTTACCCATATTCTGAAGAAGAGTGTTTAGAATAGTGTCTTGGAATGACAAAGGTCCAGTGGGACCTCCTCTAGAACCACCATTGGAGCCACCTTCGGAACCACCAATGTGGCCACCGCCGAAACCACTACTGGAGCCATCGCCACCAATAGGGCCTCTACTGGAGCCACCTCCACTTCTAAAGCCATTGCCATGGCCTCCACTGGAACCACCTCTACCAGTGTCACCCCTGTTGTTGAAGCCACCACCACTACCAAAGCCCCCACCACTCAACCTGCCAAAACCTCCACTGCTAGAGGTGACAGGATGGGTGAAACTGAATCCTAAGGGTATTTTTTTTACTTTGATAGTTTTAGACCTCTCAGAGGTAGAGGGGATGTTGATTGATGGGACTGTGTCATCCATGTACATAGATATGAGAGACATCGACATTCCTAACTGTCTCTATGTTCTTTGAGAGCGACCCCTTGTATAATGTTAGCATTGTTTGGAAGGGCACACGCTTCAGTCAGACTAGAGAGACTAGCTAGGAGTTCTATGCCTATTCAGTATTTTCCCACCAAATACTTTATCTCGTTAATAACCCTAGTGGCTCTAGCCAACTTCGAGTCCTTTTCTAGGTGATTCTCCAAGTCACCCAACCCTTTGCTAAGGGTAGAGATATATTCTGAAGGAATGTGAACGACCTTGTGCTCATCCATTGATGATGGTGTAGGAGATGTAGGAGGAGTGGGGACATGGTCAATATCATCGAAGAATCCTACCTTGCCCCTTGACAACTACTCCTGGGTAGAAATACCAATGACCGATTTGGTAAAAAGGCGTGTAGAAAAACTAGAAGTGACCTTCATCTTCTCCATCAAAAGGTGTCTCAAACTTCTCCTAACAACGTACCTAGAGGTCATGGACTGGGTTGTGATGCTCATAAACCTTCACAACCCTCAGGGATACCATGATCACAAGGTGCAAGGGAAAAGTCTCAACATTGATGAATGGGAAGACGTTGGTTCACCAAAAATGTAAGAGAGGGAGACCAACCATGTGAAGGATCTAGATCATGGAGAGCCGAGAGTGGAGGGTTTCCCTAACTTACCTCATTCTAAAGGATGTCTTAGGGTAAGGATCAAGAATGATGAGTACTATAGTGTACTTCTACCACCCTACAGATCCTGAACTTATTTTTGGGCTAGGCGAGTTGGTTTCTGGAGTCGGTACTATGTCTCAAATAGTTCTTTGTCTGAGGATAGCAACATGGTTCTGGAATGATAGCGCGACGTGTTGGCATCTCTTGGGCCTGCTAACATCCATACGGTAAAAAAAAAGTATACACAATACACACTACTCAAAAAATAACTAACAACCTAGCTAGTTGATTTTGATGGGAAAATATAGAATAATGAAGTTTGAGAAATAGAGATGAAGATGGTAAAGAAAATAAATGAAAGCTAGGGTGATGAAGATAATATCACAAAAGCACCTATTCACCAGCTAGCTCCACACATACATCCACCTACACACAAACAAGAGGGAAAATTTTTGGGGCTATATAGGGGCTTGCCTCAATCAGACCCCCATTTTTGTGTTTCCACCTCCATGGATAGCCAAAAAGAAACGAAGTAGAAATATGTGATAAAGGAAAGAAGAGAGAATAGAAACACTAGAAAACAATACAATGCTACTCAACCAAATCACAAAGGAGAGGAGTGAAACGTTACCACTTCCACTCAAAATATCACTAGCTAATAGAGGAGAATACGAAGTTGGCAAGGTCACCACAACCACAATTGTGATGAAGGGAGGTTTCGCAAGAATCCAAGCCCATGCTTCTATGGATTGATTTGCACTTGCTATGTGGAGTTGATGGAGTGTTGTTGTTGCAATGGAGTGTTGAAGTGTTGCTTGAGAGTGAAATGAATGTTTGGAAATGCTAAGAGATGGATTGAGAATGTGTGTAGAAATTTCCAGAGGATCAAATGAAGTGAGAATCGATCCATTTGAAGGAAGAATGAGGAATAATAAGGCATTTTTGGGTCGGTTGGAAGAGGAACATTAAAATTTGTCCCCAATTAGGAGTGTAACACCTCAACCAACTTTAGACGCAGGAATCTGTAAGGGATGACAATGTGCCACGCGGATGTTTGCACACCGCGCATGCATCCTCAACAAACATTCTCTCACTGACACAAGATATAGATTCCAAGTGAAAGGGAGGTTGTTAGGTGATGTGGAATTTCACCTTCGGATCTGATTTTCTAAGGTGAGGGTGTGTAAAAGGGGAATTGGCGTAAGGGGTGCAAATTCACTCCTATACATTATTATAGCCAAATAGGAAAAAATGGTAAACCAAATCTTGAATGATTTATAAACTTCTAACATTGAGGTTTGGACCATTATAGAAGGTTGGAGACTCTATTAGGCTGAAATAGGCTTAGAAATATGGTTAGCCATAGACTTGATAGATTTTTAAAAAGGAGTAATAGATTGAAGAGATCGATGAAACTTTGTCGATACAAAGCTTAAGTATAAAGCAGTATCAAAATTTGACAGGTATCCAAGAGAAATGTTATGCTCAAGAAGGACAAGTAGTCAAGAATAGTACTTTATGGTAAGGAAAAATGGATGTGTAAGTGATGGACGGGCTCAACTTTTGAGTTATTTGAAAGTATAAATACCAAAGGGAAGGATGAGACCCACGGTGTAGTGCACAATGCATCGTTATTCATTTTCTATTTGGATTATACTAAGGATAAAATTTGTGGGCCAATAAGAATGCGCTTTCTAGTCACTATAATATAGGTGTCAAGTTTTGTTCAAATATTATTGTACATGGGATGTATATAAGAGATATTGTGAATACAACATGTAAGCTCTTTGAGAAAGTGAGTATGTGTGGGGCCTACAAGTTTTTCCTATGTGATAGAAAGGACACTCGATGCAAGGTCGAGGAAGGGCAAGGTTGAAAGGAGTGATGTTATATAGGAAGAATGTTTTATAAATCTTACATATTTTGAGAATGGTAAGAAAAACTTTATTTGACTTTATTTTTGTGTTAAAGTGTTATAGATCATCGGGGATGATGATTCATAAGGGGGGAAGTATGTTACACCCCAATTATGTAAGTACTATTTACTATTACTATGTAGGGTAAATCTGAATGTAATTCATATTTAGAAGGTGAATAAATTGTGCTTGCACTTGTTATTGATGCATTATATGTGAATGCTATCTCATTTAATGTTATGAAAAATACTGCATATGTGAAAATAATGGTTATTGAATTGATATTCTAGCCTTGGAGATGTATTACGTATTCTACATATTTTGTGAACAATTGACTGCCATGTGCATATGTTAGTGGTTGTAGGTATATGTTCAATTCCTCTAGGTGGAGGGGAAGTATCACTCGAGAGAAGTGATTGGTCAGATAACCAGTAGTGTAACCTATCTAAGATTATACACACACCATAGTAGAATAAATGAGTTGAGTCATTTTGTGTGGGAAGTTGGTAAGTCATCCTTAGTTGAGTGTGCTTTGGGCTTTATGAATAATTACCTTTACATCATTATATATGAATGTAAATTGTAGCATGTATATGGGCATATATATATTTATATACATGGACCTATGTATGAGAGAATTAACAATTGCAAATGCATGTAAGTAGAAATACTCACATAGATACATACATGAGGAAATAAATATATGTATATATATGTGTGTGTGTGTGTGTATGTATGCACTTGTTAAATAGAAATATCAATGGGAATAGGAATACTTGTGTATGTGCTTAATGATGCATTCAAACGTATATTTATATATATAAGATATATATATATAAATACATGTATACATATGTATATGTGAGTATAGGGGAGTATATATATTTATATATATAGCTGATGTTATATATAACATTATTATTATTATCTTGCGTATATAAGATGTAAAGATATATAAATATATGTGAACCCTCATAAACATAAATATATATAGATATAGTATATATAATATAAGGAATGATTTCATGAGTATATATATAATAATGCAAATATAATATAATGGAAATATTATATGTATATTATTATATATATACATTTTATGTGAGAATTCTTTTGAAAGAGGCAACGTGTTTATATAGTAGAGTGCGACCTTGGCTTTGCATTGTGTCAAAGCAATCAATGTTAAATGAAGTATCTCCTCTAACATTTCTGCAATGACTCTGAATGATACATATATATTTATATATATAAATACATGCTTACAAATCAATAAGCATATGCGAATGATATTGGTCTGATTTATATTGAGAATATGGTTTGACCAATGTATTAGATCATAGCGCATTATGTGATACATGCTGACTACATGATAGGGGCCGATTATAAGTTTCTTATGACTATGTTTGAGAAGTCAAACTTTACTCTTGCAACCATGCTTTGTCGAACACGTTTCATTTTAAACTTGTTGCATTATGTCGATGCATGGTGAAGACCTAGTTGATTCCTATGGTGAAGATTATCTTTGACTTGGTAAACTTAAACTGCCATGTTTTTATACTTGAATCAACATTTGTTGAAACATGAGAAATAGTCAATGAATTTGTCAAAGAGAATAAATATCTTAATTGACTCATCTCTAGACCAAATCGATGAATGCTTGGTGTTGCAAATTGGTGATTGACCATTTATAATTGCATGAAAACTGTTCCAACATTGTGAGGAGTGTGGAAGCTTTGGCACCACCTTTGGAAAACCCGTTTGTTGTAGATATCTATTGCTAGAGATAATTAAAATTATCCATGTGAAAATTTGAATAGGTCTTTGTTTGTTGTTCATTTAGCAAGGTCGATCTGTAGAGGTTTTGTTGAGTAAGAGCTTTCATATTCGCCACCTTTTTGCTATGATTTATGTGTTGCTATGCATGATTTTTGTTGTCCATTTTCATGCCTAAACTATAAGCTAAGAATTTACCTTATAGTTATATAAATAGTGGTGCTTGTTCATTTGAGAGGACACATTCTTCTTGCAAACCTTTACTTTGCATTATTTTCAACTTAATCTCAGTTTTACTTGTGTGTGAGAGAGAATTCTATTATATTGAGAGAGAGTTGTTGTTTGAGTGAAGTAACCTATCAATTTGAGAGTTAGAGGTTCATTGTGACATTTCTTGAGAAGCTATTATCAGGCTTGTTTATGTTTGGGAGAGGTTGCATTGTTGTCAATTGATTGGACAAGTGATAACAAGCATGAGGACATTCTTCTGTGTTATTTTATTTATGAGTGAATTGTTCTCCATGTATGCTTGAATTGTCTTTTCCAAGTACTTGCATTAGAGAATCTAGAATGTCATTGAAAAGGGAATAAAAGCTTTTATGCTATTTTTATGATGTGCTTGTATGTACTCCATAATAGGAGGTTGGACTTTATCATAGGTATTATATACTAGATATGATTAAACATGAGTGACATGAATTACTCTAAGCTAGGTTACTGATTTAACTAGGATGGCTATTGTGGTTGAGTTAATCACTTGAGCCTATAAGGTACTAAATGAATAGAGCAATAGGTAAGATTACTTATTAAGATTTGCTAATAGGTTAGCTGCTATGAACTCTCACTATGAATTCATAATGTTGACGAGATTCTACTCTTGAATCATCCCTTATAATTTAGGGGAATACACTCTCATTTGGAATCATCCATTGATATGATTAACCTTCAATAGAGGTTGATCATTGGTGTGGTTATACTTTTGATGTGAATCACTTATTGACAAGATATAATACTGAACAACATCAGTTATATGTATTTAGTATATGGTTATGTTAAGGATTATGTATCTAAACTTTAGATTATAAAGTTACACTTGGAAATAGATTATCTTTTATAGTGAATGGCTTGTCCATGTAAAATTAAACTCATAGAATAGGGAATATCTTATGTTATATCAAGGATGGTAATATCCATAAGATATCATAGAGTTTTTGGAAATGGAATTAGGTATTTTTGAGGTTAAGATTACCTAGGGAAGGAAACTACCGAAGCATAGTATATGAATGGTCAGGATCCAAACCGACTTGTAGAGGTGTATGTGAATCAGATGACCTTCATTTGAAGTACTGAATGAGAATAATTTGGCCAAAGTAGTGTAAGGAGCCACTATTTACACTACCTGAGTTCACCGTGTTCCTTGTTTGTATTCTAGATCGGGATTTTCATACTTGTAGGAGTAGCTACCATATGATTAGGTTCTAGTTTGTGGGACACAACACTAAGCTTAGATAGGCTACCAGTACGAGGTTTACCAACCAATCTCTTCATCAAAGGGAAGGGCCATCTATCATTGATAAATGTGTAGGGGACCGCATATGAGTTTGTGGTTGGTGGAAAAGCGCTTGAGTGATGCCTCTCCTCATCAATTGGGGACCAAGGTTTGCAAATGTGTATGCCAATATCAGGGACAACTGGAGTTTTTGCACAAGTGAGTTGGGACATTCAAAATGTATGCACCGATGCAGTGACATTAGGGCCAGTTTGTATATCTTTTTCCAGAAAAAGCTCAGAGGAGCTATGTACATATCATGTACCCATTTATATGGAAGGATGTAATCATAAATGCTATACTTGAGTTCATTCTATATGATATCTATGTTTTTGGAAGATTTGTGAAATTACTATGAAATGCAATGAAAGTTTGGAAGTAATGTTATTTCATTTATGCATGTAATTGTTATCACGGGAAGAAATTTTTTTATTTCCATGTTATGACATTATAGAATATTCACTTAGCGTGAAATGTTAGAAATTTTATCGAGTAGAAAATTGGGGTTGTTACACAAACAATCTCCCACTTGGAGACTGATCCTAGACGACACTGATGCACTTGTAGCTCCCACTAAATTCAAGGTCTGCCTTGTTTCTTATGTCCACCATTATCATTCATGAAGGCTAACGGAAACTGATCATGAGGAAATCAGTTTCTCCTGTGTAACTACCTTTGTCAACATATATACAAGATTCTCACTTGTGTGAATTTTCTCCAGCTTCAATTGTCCATCCTCCAAAACTAACCGGATGAAGTGGTATTTGAGCTGTATGTTCTTAGTTTTTGAATGCAAATCTAAATTATTAGCAAGATGAATGACACTCTATCTATTAATGTAAAAATGTATATCTTCTTGTTGTTGTCCCAATTCCTCCAAAAAATGTTGTAACCAAATCATCTCCTTGCTTACTTCTGTAGCAACAACATACTCAACTTTAGTGGTTGAAAGCGCAACAACCTTTTGTAGTCTTGAAATCCAATTGATTGTAGTACCTCCTATAGTAAAAACATACCCTGTAGTAATCCTCTTGCTATCAATATCACTCGCCATATCAGAGTCTACATATCCTTTTAGAGCAGAATTTTTTCCTCCAAAACATAGTTTCTTTGAAGTAGTACCTCTTAAATATCAAAGAATCCATTTACCACATTCTAATGTTCCATTTTCAGATTGCTCATATACCTGCTCATAGCTCCCACTACATGTGCAATATCTGGCCTTATGCATACCATTGCATACATGAAGCTACCAACGGCTGATGCATATGGTATCTTAGACATTTTGTCTTCTTACTCTTGCATCTTTGGAAACATCTCCTTAGTTAACTTAAAATGACTAGGAAAAGGTGTACTAACAAATTTTGCATTCTTCATGTTAAACCTTTTCAACACCTTCTCTACATACTCACTTTGAGACAAAAATAATTTTTTTTGCTTGTCTTGTCCCGTGTGATCCTCATACCAAAGATTTGTTTTGCTGCACCCAAATCCTTCATAGCAAATGAATTTGCTAACTTAGAACAAGAACTTGAAACATCACATAAAATGGCAGAAGAAAATCCCTAGAATAGTTTGCATCAAAATGATAAGAATGAAATAACTCCAGAGGACATTCAAACAGCCCAACAGGATCCCAAATTCCATAAATTCATGGAAAAGATCTTAGAACAAGACATGGAGAAATATCTCT
The DNA here is from genome assembly GCA_007115665.2 of Sequoiadendron giganteum. Taxonomy (NCBI): domain Eukaryota; kingdom Viridiplantae; phylum Streptophyta; class Pinopsida; order Cupressales; family Cupressaceae; genus Sequoiadendron; species Sequoiadendron giganteum. The sequence goes on from CM021102.1 coordinate 546,193,837, forward strand.
TAATGTTGGCTGAATCAGGTGCTAAAATTCCTAAGGACTTTGACGTAAACCATCTAAAAGAAGCACCTGGAACAAGTGAGATTGAAATAACGCAACCCACACAAGCAATAGATCTGGTTGTTGCTCAAACATCCCAAATGAAAATATTACAATAACAGATATAGGATTTGACAAAAGGGAGTACCAAAAGGTATGCAATACAAAACATTTTTCCTTATCCTTTCGACTCAACAATCGATATGATACCTTTTCCTAGACACTGTGAATTCCCCAATTACGAAAAGTACAATGGACGGACATATCCAATTGATCATATCTGGGAATTTAAAACCATGAGCCTAGAGTTTGCCCAAGAGGACACTTACCTAATGAGATTATTCCCAAGAAGCTTGGGAGGTGCATGTATGGAATGGTTTTCAAAATTACAACCAAGTATCAGGACTTTTGAGGAACTTGTCAACAGGTTCATCTCTCAGTATTCTTTTAATATCCAGCACAATGTTATGATAAAGAATCTATATAACCTGAAACAAAACAAAGGGGAGACGTTCTTGTCCTTTCTACAAAGATGGCGATGATTGTTTGCTAGATATCCTCGATCCACTCTTGAAGAAGAGAAAATGGAGTTGTTCATTGACAACTTGATGGAGGAGATGAGTTACAGACTTAAATTGAAATGTCCTCCCACATTTGAAAAAGTGATAGAAAACGACCTTAAGATTGAAGAAGTGCTAGTCAAAAGAGGGGTTATTAAACATTTCAATGACAAATCAAATAACACAAACTCCTCAAATCAGTACCCCAATAGTGATAAACCAAAATTTTGGCAAAAGAACCGAAATAGACTACCAACGAAACAACAAGTGATTTACAAAATGCCAAACTAGTTTTCAACTTGACAACATCTACTTCAAAAACAAATCAAAACAATGATCAAGTTGTCAAGTCAAATTTCATTCAGAACAACGAAATAAAAAAACCACAATCATACCAAAAACCATCAAACCGGTGTAGGTTTACACCTTTAGGCCAAACATTGGAATCAATGATGAAAGAACTAGTCACTAGTGGTCTTATTACTGTGTGGGAAGCAAGATTCTAGGATCCAAAGGTCAAACCACCATGGTGGAATGACTCAGATTACTACAACTTCCACAACAATAAAGGCCACGAAACTAATGATTGTATGGAGTTAAAACACATAGTTCAATATTTGATCAAAAATAACAAGGTGTATATAGAGGGACCCCAAAACAATAATGATCGTTCAACCTTCAAGGACCCTTTACCAAACTATGACAAAGGAGGTGATAGTATCTACCGATTATAATCATCCTCAGCATTGTGACACACTTAGAAACTCTCAAGATACCTTTGTGCCTCACAATCGAGAAGCATCCAGTTCAAAGTCATCAAATGAAGAAAAACATCCAAATATCATCACCAAATGGGTAGAGAATAAGGATAAAGAAAAAGATAAAAATCTTGTTGACACTCAAGTAACAGACAATTTAGATCCCCAAACTTCTTTATCACAGAAATCTTAAGAGCAGGTCTAGTTGACAGACAAGGGAATGGGGCAATATTCTATGGAGCAATCGCTTAATCTTTCACAGTTAATGCCATCTCCAAAGACATATGACCAACCATAAATGATCAAACATCAAACATCACTACCTGTCACAATTCTAGAAGAAAGGTTTGTAAAAGCTGGTACCATAGAAGAAAAATCAAACCACAAAGCAATCCTTGATTGGTTATACAAAAATGAAGAACCATCGACATCAAATAGTAGTATCAAGAACGTCAACATCAATACAGAAAAATATGGCAAAGGGAAAGCTATCCTAGAAAAAATGGGTTACGAGGGACAAGGACCCGTTGGTTTAAGAAAGGAAGGAATAATTGAGCCTATTCAGCCCTTCACTCTCTAATCAAAAGAGAAGACGGGACTAGGATACTCTGAAGAAGAAAAATAGGAGATGACAAGGAAGGCTATAGAAAGAATCCTTCAGCTTAGAGATAGCTCTGAAATGGATTCAAATGAATATGAGTGGGGTCTGTGTTCTGATTTATCTTGCAGCGATACTCAAATTGATGTAATACAAAAATATGCACCTACGCGTGAGGAGGAACAAAGCTCTGGGTCTAGACCATTCGTATCAGGATCACTAAATATCGATGACTCAAGTGGGCACGGACATACATCAAGTGAACTAGACGATTTTGAAGAAGGTACCATTATTGACCTCGATATTCCAAATAACAACTATGATGAAATAGCTGTCCACACCCTTACATCCATCAACCTAAATGAATCCGATGAATTCATGCCATTAATCCATCCAAAACTTATTGACTGGGAACCTGTCGAACCTTTTACTGTACCAATATTTGCAAACGATGATGCCATCATGAATTTCCTATGTCAAGACGAACTTGGTATGAATTCTATCTGTAATACTCATAACAATGCAACTCGGAAGGATGGTGTCAACTCTTCCAGTTGCAAAAGTAAAAATAGGGATAATAGATCTAATGGTGAAAACTATTCTATGGCAGCATTAGATCTGGAAAAAGATAAAATAAAGAACGTATCTAACGGTAAAAACCTCTCTGAGGCACCGAAAGATGGGAGATTTGACACTCTTCCAGAAAATTATTATGAGCGGTCATTAGTTTTGGTAGAACCAACATAGTCTGTTAACATCGGCACTGAAGAAAAAAAAAATCCTACATCTGGCAGAATCCATGACAAATCAAGAGAGACCAGAATTCATCAAGTTCTTTAAAGAAAGAAGCATCAACTTTGCTTGGTCATATTCCAACACCAATGGAATTCACTTTTGGAACAAATGATGTTGAAGATGGACGCCTTGATGTAGAAAGGGCTTTAAAGTTCATCGAGAAGGTCCAAGCAGTTCATCAGGCAGTAGAAACACAATTGGAAAAGAGTTAAGCAAAGTACAAGGCTCGCCATGACAAGCATCACAATGATCATCATTTCCAAGTTGGAGACAGAGTTTGGTTACACATAAGCAAGGAAATAATGCAAGGTGAAGAAAGGAAGCTGAAGTCGATAAGATATGGTCCATTCAAGATTCTAGAAAAGATTGGCACCAATGCCTTCTGCCTTAATCTTCCTCCATACATGCAGATTTACTTGGTAGTCAATGTTGAGAACTTGAAGTTGTAAGAACCTCCGATGATACTAGATGAGGAGGCTAAATTGCAAGTTCCATTAGTTGATGACCTGTCACCAGAGTACATGTCAGAGTTGCCTGAAGACGTCATCCTCGACAGGAACACTGAGACTTCATGAAGGGGAGCAGTTGAATACCTTTGAGTGGGGCTAAAAGGGATGCACCCAAGCAAGGCAAAGTGGATGGAAATTGGTAAAGTGAGGGAAATTTACCCTCACTTACTTTCTAAGTAACCAAATTTTGGAGGTCCAAAATCTCTCCAGTGAGGAGGACTGGTCTGAAGGATTTTTCGTCAAATTTTGATATTCTCCATTTTTCTCCAGTTTTGGTATCATTAAAAATTGCTCGGGATCCTGACTCCATCAAAACTTGAATGGAGTCAATCGGAGTCTCGAAGCTCAAGATATTTATGGTCAAACTTTTGGTCAACTCCCAGACCCTAGCTAAAAAAAGGGAAAAAATCAAAGTCATCAAAACCGGTCAAATTCAACACCATTGCATAGTGCTCATCGTCACTATTCTGGTAGAGTTCATTTCATGGAAAATGGAGTTTGTATGACGAAGTTACAGAAGGTCAAAGATTGGGTCAAAATTGCCTCGATGACGTTAGTGCCCAGTCAGCTCAACGACCAATCAGCCCCTGACACATGGCATCACATGGCAATAATATTATTTTAATAAAGAAAAAAAAGAAAAAAAAGGAGAAAAAATAAATATATATAAAATAATTTATGGTGGGACCCACCCAACCAAGGGGGGCAACCCACATTAAGTTGGCACCACCCATGGTATGGGGAGCGACCCACATTAAGTGGGGCACCACCCATAGCATGGGGGCTGACCCATATAAAGTGGGATGCCACCTAAGGTATAGGGGGCGGCCCACCTTATATGGGGAGCCTCCCTTGCCTTTAGGGGTAAGAATTTAAAAGGAGGAGAGGGTGGTGGGACCACCACCCACCATTTTATCTAAAAGGGATTCAATTTGATTTTTTCAAAGCCTTAGAATAAGGCTAAATACTTTTTTTTAGTGGCCTAATATATCCCATGGGTTAAGGAGCCTAACGTATTCTCTTTATACGAGAATATTAGGAATATTATTCCTAAATTAAGGGGCCAAATAAAACCTTACATAAAAATATCCCCTAAATAATAGAGAATAAATCCATTCGTAACCATTCAAATGGAAAGGAAATTATTTTGAGGGGATATTATCCTTCCAGAAATCATTAAAGGGGGATATTATTGAACTTTTCTCAATGTAAGGGAGATTGGGTAGTTAATTGGTTTTACACCAATTTTGGCATAAAATGTAATATAAAAAGGGGTAGAATGGGGGGTGTGAAGTAAGTGATTTTGGAAGAATTTTGCAAGTGTGAGAGTTCCTTTCCTTGGAGAAATTACTATATTTCTATGTTTTTGGAGAAGTTTGTTTCCACACACTTTGGAAGTGCATATGAAAATTTCTTTGTAAGCCAAGAGGAGGTTCTGCCAACGAATGTAACCGAATTTCTGGAGGAATAATTGGATTGGTCCACTCATTGGAGAGGGGCCTGGAGATGTAGTCGTTTTAAACAATGAACTCCGTTATCAATTTTGTTTGCACTCTCTTTCTCTCTCTCACTGTTCTTTCTTTAATCTCTTTGTAATTTTGTTAATTTAATTTCGTTAAGAGTTAAATTTTAATTAAGCACTTTTGGATTGTAATTAAGAATTCTAAGCATTTGTCATAGATCTATTAAATCAGATATAAAGATTCCATTATCAAATTGAGAGATTTGCAATCTGATCTATTAAATGTAGAAAATGAATTTAGAAGAATATTTCATTATTTGAAAATTCAAACTTATAATAATATGATAATTAATATAAATAAATTATGGAATTTATTTAATTTAATTAAGAAGAAGATGATGAGAATTAAATAAACTTATTTATTTAATTAAGCTAGAAGAATTAGAAAGGTGAATGATATAAATAAATAATTGAATTTATTTATATGTAGATGACTTTAGAATATTAATTAAATAATTCTTATTTAATTAATTAACAGGCTTGATTTATAATGACCATTTTTAGATGTGTACATTTTGCCCCTCTTTGAAGTAATGTTTTTTACGCATTGCTTCAAAGAAAAATTCAGATAATGAAATTTTTTCCCCTGACTTTGAAAATTTGACTGATGATGCTATATGCCCCCTCGAGCGATGAATTGGATAAAATTTTGAATGTTTCAGATTTTTTATTTTTATTTTTATTTTTGAAATTTTTGATGATTTTGAAAATGTGCAGTGATTTGTTGTCCGATTCATCGGTCAATAAAGATGATTTGATGAAAACCACTATTGAAAGATTGATATAAAATGATGATGATGATGATGATGTTTTTCGATTGATTCATCATGTGATAGTGAATTTGTGATGATTGATTGATGATGGCTGATAAGAATGATATGATAGACTAATAAATTTGTTTTTATGATTGATGAAAAACAAATAGTAAGATTGATAAATTTTCTTTCATGATTGAAAAACAAATAGTAAGATTGATAAATTTTCTTTCATGATTGAAAAACAAATAGTAAGAGTGATAAATTTTCTTTCATGATTGATGAAAAACAAATAGTAAGAGTGATAAATTTGCTTTCATGATTGAAAAACAAATAGTAAGAGTGATAAATTTGCTTTCATGATTGATGAAAAAAAATAGTAAGAGTGATAAATTTTCTTTCATGATTGAAAAACAAATAGTAAGAGTGATAAATTTGCTTTCATGATTGATGAAAAACAAATAATAAGAGTGATAAATTTGCTTTCATGATTGAAAAAAAAATAGTAAGAGTGATAAATTTGCTTTCATGATTGATGAAAAACAAATAGTAAGAGTGATAAATTTTCTTTCATGATTGATGAAAAACAAATAGTAAGAGTGATAAATTTGCTTTCATGATTGAACAACAAATAGTAAGAGTGATAAATTTTCTTTCATGATTGATGAAAAACAAATAGTAAGAGTGATTTGATTGATTGGATTGATTTGATAGAAGAGGATTGATACAAGAATTTGATGAAGATGAGTGAAGGGTTGAATGATTAAATGATTGGATTGAGATGAGGAAGATGATGCAAATGATGGACAAGAGAGGATGATAAGAAATAGGAGATTGGTAAGAGAAAATGAGAAGAAACAAAGCACAAATGGATTTAAAAATAATAATGATGTTGTCCCAAGCAAACTACAAGCCAAGATGGATTGATGATGATGATGATAGTGTTTTTGATAAGGGAAGGATACATCCCAGAACAACACAAGGATAGGGAAGGATACGTCCCGATAATGATGCTGATGATCAAAGTTTGCAATAAGGCTAGGAACAAGACCAAAGGTATGATTGAATGATTTGTGCTAGATTGAATGGATTGATTAGATGAGATTGGAAGAAAGCATTGGATGAATTGATTGAGATAATGCAGATGAGATGTGATGGATATGATAATGCTCATGCATAAACTAAGATGCATGCAATGTATCTAATATGAAAACTAAAATGCAAAGTTGTCATTTTGTGAGCTGCTTTATGCTTTACGTTTCATCGTTGAGCTTTTTTTGAAATGTTTGAAAATTAGTACAAGCATCAAAGGGGATATTAGCACCAATGATGACTGTTGTGCAGTTTCTGTTCACACACCCCACTGAAAATAGGGACCCTCATTTTTTTGGTTTTTGGGTGTCTTGGCCTTTCCATTTTGGAATTTTGCTTGCTTGGACCCATTCTTTAATCCTTATCTTGCCAAGTTGGAGTGGCGTATTTGTGAGTTTTATTGAAAAATCTTAAGATCTAAGTAAATTCTAAACTTTTCACTATTTTCGGGAAAATCCGCCCTAGCCAGATTTTCTCGGTTTTCTTTCAGAATCCGAAAGGTAGTTGTCTTCTACCCAAATTCGGGGAAATCCGTCATGTCCAGATTTCTTCGAAGTCTATTGCCCTGTCGGATTTCTGGGTTTTGTTCTTGGCTGTCTTGTCGAGCGCATTAATGGTGATTGCACGACCCTTTTGGGGCATTGATATATTGAATCTTGTGCAGTAATTGGTCATTTGAGTTTGTTTGTTCACTTGTCATTTGAGTTTGAGTGTTGGATCTTGGGGTGTGTTGCTAGATCGTGCATTTCAAGGCTATTTTGGAGTGCTACATTTAAATTTTGTGAGCATTGCTCGTATCTTGCTCGTGTTTGTGGGTTGATTGTTGGCATCATCAGTTCCAGTTCTTTGTTCTCATGGTAGGTGGATATGCTTCTTTCCCCTGTTGGTCTTTGTTTACTTTGCTTCGTTTTCTTTTGTTTCATTCATAGCTTCATCATTTTCCTGTGTGTATGCGCCATGGCGGGGGGTTCTGGGGTTTTCATTATTTTTCCAATCCGCCCAATCGATCACTGAACATTTGTCTTGGTCTAGTATTTCATTATTCTTTTCAGACCCTGTTTATGTTTGTCTTAAACCTCCCATCTCATCCGTTGGCAAGTCGTGCCTAGTTTTTTTTGTGCTCCCATGGCGGAGATTTTAGGGTTCCTGACCTAGGGCAACACCAATCCCTCTCGAATTGCTGAGAGGAGGGTTTTTAATTCATATTTGATTCATTGGGGTCTGTGGTTAGGTCATTGTTGAGGTGCAGACCCTAGGTCCGTGGTCGTCTGATTCATTTTGAAAAAAATAAGAGAATATGGATGAGTTCAGGTTTTCGATGTCTCCACGGAATTTTGCCTAGTCTGGATTTCCCTGGCTTTCCTGTTCCTTCTTTCTTGCCACTTTAACCGGATTTTTGTCTGCCTCGTGAAAATACGCCTCCTCTAGATTTTCTCGGTATCCGTGGTCGGGTCATTTTTTCGGATTCACGCTTTATGGTGATTTATCTTATTCCCGCTAGAATCCACTTCCACCTTATTTTCTCGGATGTTTCGTGTCTCATCCTTTTCCCGGGTTGATTACAACTATTGTTGTTTTCGCTAAAATTCGCCTTGGTTGGATTCTTCCGAAGTTTTGAGAAATGATGAATTTCAGGATTATGTGAGAAGTTTTCTTATTGGTAGTATGTTTAAATGATCAAATGAACTTTTTCTAAGGTTACTCCTTTATTGCATTGATGGATTGAGATGATATTTCAGGGGTTTGTATGTTTGTCTCATTGGATTCCGCTTCGTCCGGATTTCCCCGGAATTCCTCTCTAGGCTGGAATCCGCGAGGTGGGCTAAATCCCGGACTGTGGTGATATGGTTCTCTGATATTTTTTGCTTCTCTTGGACCTCATTTTAGTCATTTTTATTTTTTTGTAGGTAGGATCAAGACAAGATTTTGGTGGTCGAGGCAAAGGGAAGGCAACAGATCTAGGTGTAGAGAAGGTAAAGTTGGATAAAAAAAGAAAGATTCCTAAAAGCAAGCTGACTTCTATTTGGTTAGGAATCATTGATACCAATTTCGATATGTGGGATTATGAAGAGTTTAAAGTTGAATTGGCAACACCGAATCTTCCTTTGTTGGCCAGGAGAACTGTGGAATCTAGGTTGGCACATGTAGCAGGCTTTCACTCCATGGTGCAATGCTATGAGTTGGTACTTGAGTGTGCCAGGAATTATGACAGAGGGACACAAAGGATAATTGGTCCTCAAGGAAGGATTGTGGCAGGTTTTAGTCTTGTGGCCATTGCAAGGACTTTTGATATGCCTGAAAGGTCACATGTGGTGGGTTTTGACATAGACATAACAAGGAAATACTATGAGGAAAATGTGGTCAAGTCCTAGCAGGTAATCAACTCTTGGTTGGAGAAGCCCAAGTTTCATTTCTCCAAATTTCCAAAGCAACTATTCAGGCTCAAGTTCAAAAGGGAGTATTAAAATGTTATCACTCTTCTCAGAAGACTGGTAGGATTGAAGAGTGCAAGGGTATTTGAAAGTTGGATGTTTAATGTTATTGCTCGAATGGAGCAAGGTATTGATTATCATTGGGCAGGTGCCATAAGTGCAGTCATCCACAAGCAATTGTGCAATGTCTTGCAAACTAAAACTTTCACCATGACCTCCTACTTATATGCACTGGCAAGATTTCATCCATATAAGGGATTGAGCACTAGAGGTACCTTTGGGAAAGATGCAATATATGAGGTATATCCACAACTGCACCTAACTGGAGGAAGCTATAGAAGAGAAAATGATGCTTTCACAATGTATATCACCAGATTGCTTCAAGGTGCAAAGCATGTGGGAATTTCTGATAAAGCTAAAGAATTGATAAAAAGGTATGGGGCATGGTTTATCCAGTTTCCCACCTTCTCTTACATTAGGATTGATGGTTGTCAGAGGACTCCCTACAGACTCCCGAGGTATCCTACTAATCATATTATATTGTTGGAGGTCACTAGGTAGATTTGTGACTTCAACATAGTTGTGAAGGGTGATAAGCATAAAACGGGTTTTGGGAATGATTTTCCCTTGAAGATAGGAATGGGTGAGGTTTGTCCTTCTATCCAGTTTGCTCATGCTTCTGAGGAGGAGATGAGTACTTTTGGTCTCTCTTTCCATTCCAACAGAGCAAGGTTTGAAATCACTGGTGAGGCACAGAGGAAGGCGAGTAGGGAGTATAGTCATAAGGTTAATATTGAGGATTATTGGGTTAACCTTGCTGATGAATTTGAAGTGAGGAAGAAGAAATTCTCCAGGTTGCTAGTGGACTAGGTAAGGTTATACAATGTGAAGGCCATCCCTAACCAGGTGGAAGAGGATGGAAATTTAATTCAGGGTCATGTCTTCGAGGCGATGAAAGACAATCCAGTTGGAGAGATTGACTGGTTAGAAGAAGAGAAAATAGAATTGGATCAAATTATGACTCCGGTGATCAAGTACACCAAAATGTGGTTGAAACACAAATGCTGGAATTGGAGAGTGAGGGTGTCCAATGTACTTATGAACTAATGGGAGACTTGGAGTCTCATTCTGCTTTTGAGGAATCACACGAGCAAGATCCTAAAGGTAGGACAAAGGTGGATTTTCCTTTCAAAATTTAGGTTAGAGATGTTCAAACTGAGAAGGTAGTAGAAGTGGGTAAATAGAGGAAACCTATTGCCAAGAAAAGAAGACATGTCTTGAGGAGATAATCTGAGAGGGACAAGGAAGAAAAGGAAGAGGTAGATGTTACTCCTCCATTGACAAAGAGAAGAAGGCTTGCAAAGCTATCATAGAAACTGGAGGAGGCTCCTAAAATTGATAAGGAGGTTGAACCACCAGTGGTAGAGGTGGAGAGCTCAGGGGAAAGAACACAAGTATACATGAGGAGGTCAAGGACTCCTTCCCCAAGGGATGCTGCTATGAAGGAGGATGTTCCTATGATTGCTCCCATTGCTGAACAGGAAAGTGTCTCTATTTCTCAGGATGCTGGTAGTGTACAAGAGGAGCCAAGGAAGGATGAAGATCCTAAGGACTTGGGCAAGGAGGAATTTCAGGAAGGAGACCTTTATAATGCGGAGTTATAAATTGATAAAGTGATCCAGTCCCCTTTGGTAACATATGCAGATTCACCTGTGAGAGAGCAATTGAACAAATCTCCTCAACAGGAGGAGATACCAATTAAGATCCCTTCATCGGTGCAGGTTGTTGTAGAGGAGCAGTTGCAAGACAAGGAGAATCCAATCATGGATATCCCTAATGTGCCAAGTGTTGAGAAGGATGTCTAGAATGACCAACAGGAGCAATAGAAACAAGATACAGTGCCAATTGAGTCTACCGTTCTGAGTTGGTTGAATAAAGAGTTGAAAAGTAAACTGGTAATAGTGGAGGATGCTCCTCCTAATTGGGATGACTTAATGGCCAATGTTGGAAAAGGAAAGATTAAGAAGAAGGCTAGGGTCATGTCCCAGATTGAGCAAGATGGGTCAGGCAATAGAGTGGCTCACATTGCTACCCCTTCTCCTGATAAAGATAGAGATGATGTAACTGCCAAGGATTATCATGTGCAGACTATTGACTTAGGGAATGCATCTATGGAACAAGACATTGAGGAGTATGAAGGCTCCAGTGCTATAATTGTGGGCAGATTGAAGAAGGTTGTACAAACTAGGCATGAGTTCGAGAAAGAGAATGAGAAATTGAAGAAGTACTTGCAGGAGTTGATGAAACCCTTGCAGTCCATTAGCTCTTCCTCCTCTGCTGCAGGTTTCTTGCCTTAGGAAATAATCTCTGAGCTTGAGAATATGAAAGGGACCACACTTGCCACAGTTGCTTGGTTGCAAGGGGTTCAAACTAAAGGAGATGCTGCCATTAAGGATATCTTGTCAACCAGAGGGGATGCCATGAGATCGGTGGACTGGTTGAGGACTGTGCTGGCTTAAGACAAAGAGGATACTAACCTTCTACTGTAGAAAACCAGAATGATCATGGAATTTACTAAAGATAAGTTGGTAAAGAGTGGGATTCTTCCTTTTCCAAGGGTTTCTAAACCTTGGGAATGGTTTGAAATCTTGCAAATCAGGCATAAGGCCTTGAAAAAGATTCACAAACAAGGAAAGAAGATTGAGGACACTTTGACTGATATTCAAGATAAGTGTATTTCATTCTTTGAAATTATGACAGGAAGGAAGAAGTTTGCTCTGAAACATCTTAACCTGGAGCAACTTAGAAAATGGTGGAGAGATGTCTATTCTCCGGTTAGTGAGGGACCAGACACCGAACATCAATTGGATGATGCTGCAACCTATATTGCAGTCATTGAAAGATACTTAACTAATAGGGCTGATTGGGATGGTACAGTGAGGCAGGCAAGGGATGATATTAAGTCTCTTGAAAGAAGAGTTAGGGTTTTGCCTGTGCCGCCTGTTGCTGAGTTGGACGGGGTATTGCTGGCTATGCATGGTGAAGAAGATCGAGCTAAGGACAAGGATGGGGAGTAGTTATGTAAGGTTACATTGAGATTTGTGCTTCCCATTATTCACATGCATTGGGCCGACCCTTTGGTACCTAGGCCGACTTGGATAAAATTGGTGCTAATTGCACATTTCATATCATTGTTCGAATATCTTTTGAGGCTAACCTCTTGTAGGTCATGTTTTATTGTAAATTCTCATTTTTAGGCTGACCTATCTTAGGGATTCTCTATAAAATGGGAATGTTACCTCATTTGGGATATATAGGTGATACATAATATGCATAGAAAAGTAGAATAGAGATTTCACATTGAGCAAATTAGGGTTTATTTTCAAGCAAGTGTTGTAACAGACAACTAGAATTGTTGCCATTTTGGATGACTTAATATAAGAAAGGATATTGTGATATGGTGTCTATCTTGTGGAGCTTCATCTGGCATGGTTCTTGTTGTTCTATCTTTAAAATTGCTTATAAGTTCATAGTTAAATAGTTTGGTGATGATTAGGGTTTCATGTTTGGAATGTTTGCAATGATCTCTAGTCCATACTTTTTGCAGTTACCTGATTTTTAGTTGCTTTGCAAAGTTAGCATGGACTTAAAATTGTGCTTAGTTCAATTATAAGGATTTGTTCAGGATTGCTTGAATGAATGTTTGTGATTCAAAAATCTTTAAATACTTCAAAAGATTGCACTATTTTTGTGAAATTACAGATTTATCTGGATTAAAACAGAAAGTAGTTTATGTGAGATCGGTCCATTTTGAGCATTTCATCTTTTGGAATTATCAATCTTAGAGTTAAAAGTAGTCTTAGGATTATCTCTAAAACCTTCATCTTTTGATATTTCTTTATTATCTGGGTTTAATTAAAAGATTCAAGTATCAATTCATTGTTTAGATCTGATAAATTTAAAGTCTAGTATTTGCTTATAGTAAGGTCCCTTTGTGATTACCAGCATTTTCACATTTATCACTGAGTTGTTTCATTGCATTGTCAAGACCTGACATTAGTGACCTTGGGGTTATCTCTTTTCCCATAGAGATTTACCTTTCAAGAGAGATAGGATATCATATTCTGGCTGAGTTGTTGTTGTGCAGAAAACAACATCAACAATGACCTGAGTACTGCTTCCATGATGTTTGATATAGCAAGTTAATACAAGCATCGAGGTATAATTGAACCAAGATGACCTGAGTATTGTTTGCATAAACAGACAAAAGTTAACCATTTTCCTATGCAAATTCCGAAATGTCATCAATGATACATTATAGAGCATGTCCCATGAAATTTTTTCACAATACTAGTGATTAGCTTATAGACAACAAGCAAAGAAAAATCATACTCCTTCCTTGTGATTCTAGTTTAGTACATCATTGAACCACTCCAAAGATATGATGTCAGCAAAAAACAACAATTCAACTTATGCCTTAAGTTTGTCATTCAATTTATTTAGATTAAGATCATCCAATTTGTTTCATTTTTCTGTCAAACCATTGTTGAGACTCAGTTTTGAATGGAGAATTTGTTGTTTTTGATATTCCAAATGCTTGACACATGTTGTCGTTTGTCTACCAAAAAGAGTTCCAAGAAGCGAATTTCCCCTAAATGACCTTGCACTTTGACTCCTGATTAAACACCTCTACTGCTAAGGATAACCCTAATCATCAAGCCATGATGAAATCCTTGTCGCTTCAAGGAAATGTTCAGACGCATGATGCAGATGTGATGGCCAGGCATGTATGTGATGCTAATGAAATATGGATATGTAGAATGTATCCTAATAGATAAGAGAGTCAAACAAAATCACAAACAATGCCTGTTTGCTAGGTTTTCACCATTTGTTTTTATTGCACTTTTTCTTGATTTTATGATTTTTTTGTTGTTACCAAGACACCTGTTTGCCAGGTTTTCCTCAAGGCAACGATTTTTTTGTATTTTTTCAGGATTTTTTATATTGTTTTTGATATTTTCAGGCATAAAACTTCTTCAGATGAATGCTGTTGGTCGGATCTTCAAACATGCCCCCTTCTGATGTTGACAACTGATATGCCCCCGATCCATATGCAACAATGATAACGAACGGGCCCAACCAATTAGGTTCACACTTTCCTTTCTTCTCCCGATCCTACTAATTATGAGGGTTTTCTTTGAGAACCAAGTCACCCACTTGAAAAGTTCATGGTTTGAATATGTGATTGTAGCTGTGGGACATAACTTTTTGATATCCCTTTAAATGATTAACCGCAGTCTGATGTAGTTCGTCAAGCAATTCCAACTCTTGCAATCTTGATACTCTGTAGTCTTCATCATTGATTAATCCCTTTAGTGATACTTGAAGTGAGGGAATCTCAACTTCTAGTGGTAGAATAGCTTCTGCTCCATAGACCAAAGCATAGGGAGTAGCACCTATTGGTGTACAAATACTTGTTCTGTATGCCCACAATGTTGGATTTAATTGGACATGCCAATCACATCCTGCTTCATTCACTGTTTTCTTCAAAATCTTTAGAATTGTTTTGTTTGAAGCTTTAGTTTGACCATTCCCTTGCAGATAGTAAAGTGTAGAGAACCTGTGTTGGATGCGAAATCTTTCACATAGCTCATCAACATCCTGATTTTTAAAGGGTCTTCCATTGTCTGTGATAATGGAGTTGAGAATACCATATCAATAGATGATATAGTTTAAAATGAATGAAGAGATTTGTTTGACAATAACAGTTGTTAGGGGAACAACCTCAATCCACTTAGTAAAATACTCAGTGGCTGTAATGACGAATTTATGCCCATTTGAAGATGACAGGTGTATCTTGCCAACCAGGTCCAATCCCCACTGAGCAAAAGGCCATGTTGTGGTGAAGGGTTGTAATTCCTGAGCATGAGCATGAATGAGATTTCCATGAATTTGACATTTTGCACATTTCTTCACAAAGATGAATGATTCCTTCTCCATGGTCGGCCAGTAGTAACCCAATCTAACAAGTTTCTTTGCTAAGGTTAGTCCACTTGAGTGTGTCCCACAAATGCCACCATGTACCTCTTGTAAGGCCTTTTCTGATTCATCACGTTTGAGACATCTAAGGAGAGTACCATCCAGACTGTGCCGGTATAAGATGTCAACAATTAAGGTGTAACGGGAGGATTGACAGATGAAATTCCTTTTTTGATTTCTAGATAAATCTAAGGGTAAAATATTATCCTTCAGGTAAGTGTAGATTTGGCCATACAAGGGAGAATCAAAACTGGTTAAGTGGAAAATGATTTGAGTTTCTGGAGTGTCATAGGCGGGAGAAAACAATTGTTCCACCAGGAAATTGTATCGTGTTTGATTCTTTGACAACTGGAGTAGAGATGCTATTTTAGCCATTGCATCGGCTGCTTTATTGTCAATGCATGGAATTTGTATGAACTTGATATTAATAGAGTATTTATTGAAATCGTCCACCATTTTTTTGTAATGTATCAACTTGTCATCCTTAGTGTGATAGTCATCATTGATTTGATTTATGACAAGTTGTGAATCACCAAAAACTTGAAGTTCTGTGATTTTCCAGTCTACTGCAATTCTCATGCCAATTAATAGTGCCTCATACTCAGCTATGTTGTTTGTGCAAGGGAACATTAGCCAATAAGATTTTGGAATTGTATGTCCTTGAGGTGTAATAAAAAGAATTCCTGCTCCTAAGCCATGTTGAGTGTAGGAACCATCAAAGTAGAGTGCCTATGACTATTTAATAGTTGTTGTGAATACATCAACATCAAGAAAATCAATGTGTATTGGGTCATCTGCTAGCATTGGTGCTTCTACTAACTGATCTGTGATTACCTATCCCTTTATAGCTTTGCAATCCACATAATGAATGTCAAACTCACTCAGGATCATGACCCATTTAGCCAACCTTCCCATTAAGGTTGCCTTACTTAGAAGATATTTGAGTGGATCAATCTTAGGCACAAGTTTAATTGTATGAGTTAGCATATAGTGTCGTAACTTTTGAGAAGTGAACACTATTGCTAAGCAAGATTTTTCAATGAAGGTGTAATTTAGCTCATGACTTGTCAAAGTTCAACTGATGTAATAGATTGCTTGCTCTTTTCTTGAGTTGTCTTCCTATGCCAATAATGCTCCTAAGGACACTTCCTTAGCAGAAATATACAATATGAGAGGTGCACCTTGCACTGGTGGAGTTAATACTGGTGGATTCATGAGATACTACTTTATCTGATCAAATGCTGCTTCACATTTGTCCTCCCATTTAAATGGAACATTTTTGTGTAAGAGATGAGTAAATGATATACTTTTATCTACCAGTTGCGTGATGAATCTTCTAATGGATTGTAACCGTTCTTGTAAAGAGCGTAGTTGACTAATGTTCCTTGGTGGTGGCATATCAAGAATTTCTTGTACCTTAGCTGGATCCACTTGAATTCTCTTTTCTGATACAATATAACCTAGCAACTTTCCATATTTCACTTCAAAGACACATTTCTTTGGATTAAGTCTCACTTTGAATTGCTCCATTCTTTTGAAAATTTTAGATAAGATATCTATGTGTCCTTCCCTGGTGTTAGATTTGGCAAGGAGATCATCAATGTAATCCTCCATGAATGTATGCATCATATCATGAAAAATTGTTGTCATTGCTAGTTGGTATGTAGCTCCTGCATTCTTTAACCCAAATGGCATTACGTTCCAGCAATAGGTACCCCAAGGACATGTGAACGCTGTTTTATCCTGATCCTCTGGTGCAATCTTTATCTGGTTGTATCCTAAAAATCCATCCATTAATGAGTACATCGCATGTCCAACAGTCAAATCAACAATCATATCTATGTTTAGCAAAGGGAAGTCATCTTTAGGACATGCCTTGTTCAAATCCCTAAAATTTGTACAAATTTTGATTCTTCCATCTGGTTTTAAAATAGGTACGATATTGGAGATCCATTCAACATAGTCAATAGACTGAATGAATCCGACATCTAAAAGTTTCTTTAACTCTTCTTTAACCAATAATGCAACATGTGGATGCATTTTTCTAAGTTTCTGCTTCACAAGTTTTGCCCCCGACGTAATAGATAGATGATGCATGATGAGATCTGGATCTAATCTAGGCATATCCACATAGGACCATGCAAAACTGATTTAGTTGTTCTTGAGGAATTCTGTGAATCCTGGAATTTCCCCTTCTGTTAGAGATGCGGCCAATTGCAAGACTTTGGGCTCTTCCGTGGTACCTATATTCAGTGCCTTCGTTGGTTCGATTAGAATAGAAGACCTTTCCTAGTAATGTTCTAGGAGAGTGTCAAGTTTCCCATCCTCTAGTGCCTTTGAAAGGTTTTCACTATTGGATATGCTTTTTATTTTTCTCTTTTCTTGATCTAATACTGCCTTTGTTAGGTTTTCAGCATTAGATCTTTCTTTTATATTATTTATTTCATAGCTGAGAAACTTTGCACTTTCCTATCGAAAACCTTGATATTGTGATTCCTTGGTGGAACTTGTTTCTAGATGGGATGAACAAAGGAAGTTTATGATGGTTTCGTCATTTGGAAAAGTGGGGACATCAATAGGTGCGATTTGTTCCCAATCAATGAGTTCGGGATAGACCAAAGGAAATGGATGATTAGGATGAGTAAGGTCACTGGCCGTTAGAGTCATGATACTATTATTAATGTTGTTATGGGAGAGGTCTAGGATTGTATCCTCCTATGGATGATCTGTCTCACTTTGAATCGAATCGGTTTCACTTGAGTCATGATCGCTTTGTAGAACGTAATCAAGCAGAGGCCTTGAGCTTTCCCCTTGTAAGAATGCAGGTGTGAATTTGTGTATGACATCCACCTTTTTCTCCGTCAAGAATGTATCATCAGAGATGTCATCCCATTCATATTCATTGGAGTCAGTGTCAGAATTATTTGCTTGAATTCTCAAGATTGTTTCAGCTAACTCCTATTTAGAAATTCTTTATACTACTTCTTCCTTTGTATTTTCACCATATCCTAACCCAGTCTTATCTTTTGGGTGCATTGTTATTAGTTGGATAGGTTCAATAATACCCTCTTTTCTTTTACCTATAGGGCCATTTACTTCATAACCCATTTGTTGCATGATCGCATAACTTTTTCCATATAGCTCTGTGGGTAACTTGATATATTGTACTGATTCTTCTTCATCTTTATAGAGCCAATCAAGGATGGCTCTATCTTCCATTTCATTTTCTTTGATAAACACTCCATTAAAATTGGTGATGGGAACTAAAGCTGAGGCTAAAGCTGTTGTAGCTTGTTGTCTAGATGTTGATGGTTGACCATGGGATCTTGGAGATATGGGTAGATTAGAGAGAAATAAGGAATATTCTCCTACCCCATCATCTTTTAATTTTAGCTTGGTGCCAAAATTACTTGTCATTTCTCGTGCTTGTTCATTGTATTCTGAGGTAGAGATGGCCAAAGCCTCTCTATTATGTGGGACGAGTGTATCCTGAGTTGCTCTTAGGTTAGAGCAAGTTTGACTGCTAATGTGATCAGCAGGTATTGTTACTTCTTGTCCATCGTATGGAAACTTCAAGCATTGATGATAAGTGGATGGAACAGTTTGCATGTCATGGATCCATGGACAAACCAAGAGTATGTTATAGGATAGATCCCGATCTAGAACCTGACAAAAGGTATTCTTCACAACAAGTCCCACTTTGATGGGTAGCATGATGAGGCCTTTGGAAGCTCTTTCCTCATCATCGTATGCCTTGATTGTAATCTTCCTTCTTGGATCTATAGATTCTTCTAAATATCCCAAAGCTAGGACCAATTTCAAAGTACAAATGTTTAATCCGGCTCCCCCATCTATTAGGACACATCTAATGCGAGCTTTGTGAACCATGACCTCTAAATAGTGTGATGAATTATGCGGATGGGTTATGGATGAGTCATCCTTTTTAGAAAAGGATAAACATGTGGAGGAGGACATGTGTCACACCATGGCTTGAAATTTATTGATATCCAGATTAGGAGAGATAGTTGTATCAACAAGTGTCATTTCTAGAATGTCCTTATGCGCAGGTGATAACTTTAAGAGCTCCAAGATAGAAATTTGGGCTGATGTTTTTCGTAGTTGATCAACCAAATTGTATTGACTCAGAGGGGGAACTGTTGCTTTAGATGAGATTCCTTTGACAATGATTTTGGCTTGTCCCCTTGTCGTAGCATTGACCTCTCGATATTCCTACTTGCCTTTGATTCAAATAGCATTGATTTGTTGATCATCAGTATAAATATGATTGATAATGGTGTTGTGGACATAATTAACATTCTTGCCCTTGTCACCCGAAGATTCCCCTTTTTGATAATTAGGGAGAGGATCCTTGAATGCCTGATGGTCATCATTGACATTATTTCCCTCAACTGTGATGGTACGGTTATCAATCAAATCCTGAACAATATTCTTTAACCCTTGGCAATTATTTGTCTTATGACCTTTACACCTATGATAATCACAAAAGTGTGAGTCATTCCATGATGGTGGTTTAACCCTAGGCTCATAGTCTATTTGTGGTGGAAATGTAATAGAATTTTGATTCAATATTTCTTTGAGAATAGACTCCAAAGACTGTCCCAAGGGAGTAAAACTCCGTCGATTTGAAAAATATGAAGATCTGAGCACATTTGAATTTTGATTATTGCCAAAATTATTTCCATGATTATTGGTCACATTGCCTTGGGTACTAGAATTTCCAGTGTTATTGCTATGTTGGACACCTGATACATTAAGAATGGTAGGCTTCACATTCAAGTTGTTAGCATCTACTACCCCATCATTCACAACATTTTTATTTCGAGTCCAAAATCATTACTTGTTATTGTTGTTACTATGGTTTGTTGTTGTTGTTGTTGTACGAATTTGAACCCTCTTTATCGATTTTCAGAACTCCACGCTTGACCAAGGTACCTTCAATAATAATCTCATTTTTAATCAACTTTTCAAATGATTGAGGACAGTGAAGGTTTAGTCTATAACTCATCTCTTGATTCAGACTATCGATAAAGATCTCCACCTTCTCTATTTCAGGAATAGGACATGAGTATCTAGAAAACACCCTCCTCCATCTTTGCAAGAATGTAGTGAAGGATTCTCTTACTTTTTGTTTTACCTTACACAAATCAAGCATTGTTATCTGGTGTTGGATGTTGTAGGAGTATTGCGATATAAATTTATTTATTAACTCAAATTTTTTGATGGGGGGAGTGATCTTTGAAAGCCACTCCATGGATTGTCCACCCAGACTTTGTGGAAACAATCGCATTAAGTAGGTATCTTCATGAGAGAATTCTAAGCTCATATTTTGGAAATCCCTTACATGTTCAATGGGGTTGGTTTTCCCATTATAACTATCAAATTTAGGGATTTCACAATGTTTTGGAAAATGAATCATTTGAAGACTCCTATCAAATGGATATGGACATATGTCATCCAAAACATAATTCTTTGTTGCACCCCCTTGCATCTCTTTTATTTTCCCTTTTAATTCTTTAATCTATTGAGTAAGGGCACTAAAATCATCAGGAGGACTTTCAGGATTCTCTTTAATCCCTTCAGTGTCAAAATCGGTAGGTAACTTAGCTCCTTGATTAGCTAATGAAAGGAAATATATTTCTTTGTTTTGTTCTAAAATCCTTTCCATAAGAGTATGGAATTGGGAATCTTGCTCTGCTTCTTGGAGCCTTTCTTCCGTTATTTCTTCAGTATTTGAATTATGATAGGGGATCTCTTCCCTCTCATTATTATCACCCATTTTGCCTACTGTACTTTCTCTTTTGTCTCTTTCTATATGCTTTTGAGATCTTGTGACAAAAGGCATAAGATTTTTCCAAATTTCTACTAAATTTGATCAAGAGAATGAAATAGTGTAATGTTGATGAAAGTCAGGATAGAATGAAGATTCTGTGACAAAAGATTTCTAATCTTTAGCTCGTGATTCCTTGATTGAAAGGATGAAAATCCTGTTTGCGGGAATTAAACCAAAGATCAAAAATAAATATGATTTTTCACTTTGTGAGGTTTGATTGTAGCTTTGTAAAAATAAGGATTTTGATAAATGCCTAATGTCCCCTAAGCTCTCTATTGCAAGAATTGATTTGGATGATTAGAGTATACAATTGCAGGTTGGGGAATGCAAGAGGAACGAATACGCTGACTGTGGTTGTGCCTTTCAGAAAGGGCTCCTCTTGGAAAGAAGGCTTGTGAGTATAAAGGTTCTACAACATAATCGTTAGTGAAACCTCTAACAAAGTCATGATATCGGTGAGTAAAGGTCCTATGTTCAAGTAAGACCTTTCGACTTTGGTATAAAAACTTCCTCTTCTGCAATAAATTCTTATAACTGAGAGATTTCTTTGGCTTCTTAATCTTCTTCTCTAGGGACCTCTTGAAAAAAGTTGAGGACTTCCAGACCCTAAGCATGGAAAAAGACTAGACTAAGATGGCAGATTTTCGGGTGTCAGAAAATTACCCAGGCTCAGAATACAGATGCGCTAAAATTTTCAGCAAATGCGCTAAAATATGCAACCTATGCGTTAGACTATTGCAGGTATGTGCTAAAACAAAGCAAAGATGCGCTAGGCTATCCAATTATGGTATTGAGACCGACATGTTTTGACAGCTTGATGTTTTGGATGATCTTTATCTGATTTAATTTTTAAAAACATGGCATATAGTAAAAAACAGTTATTTTGTTACTCTTAAAACCTAAACAAAGAGTGTATGTTCTTGAAATTTTCATAGGTATTGAACAAGATAAGCACTTCAGTCAGACTCACTCTTAATTTTTCAAATAGGTCATCATAGGAATCACAACCCACAACTTAAATGATGTTGGATATGGAATTATTCATAGAGATGGCAGACTTCTTGGTTTTTGAATGGATGACCATTATCTGTGATAATGGATTGAGGTACACCATACTAACAAATGATATAGTTTAGGATAAACTTGGATATTTGTGTGCCGGTGATGTAGGTCATGGGAATAGCTTCAATCCATTTGGTGAAGTATTCGATGGTGGTTATGATGAACTTATGGCCATTGGATGATGGAGAGTGTATCTTACCTATGAGGTCAAGTCCCAATTGAGAAAAGGTCCATGGTGAAGTAATTAGCTGAAGCTCTTGTGTTGGCACGTATATCAAATATTTTTGTATCTAACACTGTCAAAATTTCTTGACAAAGATATATGAGTCATTTTCCATAGTAGGCCAATAATAACCTAATCTCATAATCTTGTGGGCTAAGGTAGGACCACTAGAATGGGATCCACAGATACCTTCATGTACTGCATGTAAAGTTGCTTGTGCTTCTTCACCATCAAGACATATCATTAAGGTGTTATTTAAGGTACACCTATACAGGGTATCTCCAATGATGGTGTACTTGGCAGACCTACGGATAAAGGTTCTACGTTAGTTGTTTGACAGGTCTAAAGGTAGGATTTGGGTGTTTAGATAGTTGTATATTTCCTTGTACCAAGGGGAAGTAGGACCAACAATCATACACACCATCATGGAATCGAGGACATCATAGGCAGGGACCAAAAGCTATTTGACCAAAAACTCAAATTTATGCACATTGCTAGGAATATCCACTAAGGAACCCACGGTTGGCATAGCATCTACTGCCCTATTCTGAATTGTGGTATTTGTTGAAAGGTGATGTCATCAAAGTACTACTTGAAACTGTCAGCGATGCACTTGTAGGGTTAAATTTCCTCATCTTTTTTTTCATAATCATCATTGACTTAGCAGATTACTAGCTAAGAATCCCCATAAACATGTAGACTCTTGATCTTCCAATGGGCTACCATTCTTAGTCCTGACACTAAGGCTTCATATTCTGCTATGTTGTTGGCGCATGGGAAAGCAATCTTGAATGATTTAGGAAGAGTATCGCCTTGAGGTGTAAAAAATAGTATGCTTGCTCCTGAACCATGATTAGTATATGACCCGTCAAAGTATAATTTCCATGTGGTTCTAGTGTCAACTTTGAAGATAAACTCATCACAAAAATCTTCCACTAAAGGATGATCTTCCTTAATTGGTGCATCTTCTAATTGATCTACAATTACTTTCCCTTTTATAGCTTTCCTTTCCACATATTGAATGTCATACTCACTAAGTATCATAACCCATTTAGCCAATCAACCTGTTAATGTTTCTTTACTTAGGAGATATTTCAAAGGATCAATCTTTGCAACCAACATGGTTTGGCGGTTTAGCATATAGTGCCGAAGTTTTTGAGTAGAAAAGACTACCACAAGATAGGAAAATTCTATGTTACTATAGTTTAGTTCGTATCCTACTAAGGTACGATTGATGTAATACACTACCCTTTCATGACCTTGATCATCATTTTGTGCAAGTAGGGCACCTAATGCTAATTGAGTTGTTGAAATGTAAAGTATCAAGGGTTTGTCATTTGTAGGCGGCATTAACATAGGTGGAGCAAGCAAACAATCCTTGATATTTTAGAAACCTTCTTGAGATTTGGGTGTCCATACAAACGGTACTCCCTCCTTGAGAAAATGTTGAAATAGGTGTATTTTTTCTGCTAATTGTACTATGAAGCACTTGATAGACTGTAATCTCCCTTGTAGTGTTCTTAGCTGACCGATGCTAGATGGTGGAGGCATATCCACTATAGCTTTTACTTTCATGGGGTCCACTTCAATGCCTCTTCTAGAAATGATATATCCTAGAAGTTTTCCCGATTTAACACCAAAGACACACTTTTTTGGATTTAGTCTGACTTTTTAATTTTCTAGTCTCTAGAATATTTTGTCTAGAACCTTCAAATGATCTACTCTTGTTAATGATTTGGCTATTATGTCGTCGACATAGTCTTCCATGATATTATGTACAAGGTCATGGAAAATAGTCATAATTGCACGTTGATATGTAGCTCCAACATTTTGAGCCCAAACGACATAACATTCCATTAGTATGTTCACCATGGACATGTGAAAGTTGTCTTGTGTTGGTCCTCAATATCAATTTTGTTCTGATTGTACCTAGAGAAACCATCCATGAGGGATAGCATCTCATATCCTACTGTAAGGTCCACTATCATGTCAATGTTTGGCAAAGGGAAGTCATCCTTAGGGCATGCCTTATTGATATCTGTAAAATATGTAGAAATGTGAATACCCCCAGATGGTTTGGTTATTGGTAAAAGATTTGATATCCACTTTGTATAGTCTATGGATCTGATAAATCCGACATCTAGTAGTTTCTTAAGTTCAACTTTGACTAGTAGAGCGATTTGTGGATGCATCTTTCTTAGCTTCTGCTTGACAGGCTTAACACCTGGATATAATGGTAGATGGTGCAATATAATGTCTAGATCTATCCCAGGCATGTGAGCATATGACCATGCAAATTTTATCTATCTCTTTGTGAATAAGTCTCAAAATTTTGGTTTTTCTATCTCTGTCAAAGATACTACAAAATATATTACTCGAGGGTTTTCTTCTATGTTTATGTTGATCTCAACAAACTCTTCTACTAACATTGGTGATATTTCTTGAGCAACTGGGAGAATGTTCAAACCTCCATCCTTGGGTGCCTCAGAGAGGTTTTCACCCTCGGATACGTCCTTTATTTTTACTATTTCTTCATCCAAAGGCACCTTTCGGTTTTCACCTAGGGACTTGTCATTTTCCTCATTTTCATTATTTTTCTTTTGATTTTAGATTTTTATATTGGAGGTGTGAATAGACTCCCCAAAATATGCTTTATCATCCAAGTCTATGGTAAATCCAACTTTATGATCCCCTCTAGGTATGCCTTCTCGAAGTCCCATGAACTCAACTATTGCTTCATCATTCTCGAATATGTCTAAGATGGGTGTACCTTGTTGATCCCAATCAAAAAATTGGGGATATACGAGGGGCATGTCATGATCAGAGTTATCAAATGTGGAGGTTGACAAGGTGAATATAGAGTGGTTAACATGGTCACAGAAGTTCTAGACTAACTCCTTTTTGTTCTTTTTCCTAAGGATAGGTAAACTTGGTTGAGGTATAACTACAAGGGCTAGGTCATCAAAATATGCTTCATTAGGTGCCCAGGATTCATGATCAAGCGTTTCCCAATAATAGATTTTAAGCCATTCTTCTTTAGACAAGGACTTTTTAGGATAGGGGCTAGATGGAGTTGGTATGGGTTGTAGCATTTTATCAAGTTCACCAAATAGCTTATCTAGGTCCATCATGTTGGTAGAGGATACAAAATCCCATTCGTAGTCGCTTGAGTCAGGGGATTCATCATAAATTGGGTCAAGTGGTTCATGAGATATCTTGATGTCTTCAAAAGCACTCACTTTCTCTTGTAACGATAATGGAGTACCAGGAAAACCAATTCTAATCGGTCAAAACCCTAGGCCTAGTCCTTTTGGTCTTTGTGAGACAATGATTGGTTCAGTCCTTCCATTCTAATGTAGTCCTAACCCACTATGTCTATCATAGCCTTTTCTTTTCATTATCATGAAGCCTTTTCCATATTGATCCTTAGATATCTGAATAGATAGCGGGTGGTTTTCATTGTCTTCTTTATATGACTAGGAGGTGACATCTTCTTGGTCCATAGCTTCCTTGCTTAACCCTCCCCATTTTGTGAATGTCATTGTAGGAGGGACATGTATGGTGACAACTGACCACTTCCTATCTATTGTGGGTAAACCAAGTGACACAATAGGATTCCTTCATGTGATATTCTCCACATCCCTTGTCTTGGATCTCAACCTTAGGATTGGATGGTGGTGTTTGTGATGAAATGGACTTGGTAAGAGTTGATGGATGAATGTACAAGGATAAGGTAGATGATGAGGCTTCTTGGTTAACTGGCACCTGTCATTGTGGTATTTCGTGTAGGCTTGTGCAATATTGAAAAGTATATGGATCACCATCAATGGTGACGTCGATGCCATTATACGAGAATTTCAAACACTAGTGATATGTGGAAGCTACAACTTTCATTGTATGTATCGAGGGTCTATCTAACAAGAGGTTATATGGAAGGGTAAGATCCAAGACTTGGAAGCTAGTGTCCATAACTGTAGGGCCAATCTTGATGGGGAGTGTAAAAACTCCCTTGGATGATCTTTCCTCATCATCATATGCATTAATGACTATACTCTTAGTGGTGTCCACACATCCTTCTGAGAATCCTAATGACTTAACCAATTTCAAGGTACAAAGGTTCAACCCTTCTCCTCTGTCTACCAAGACTCGTCTGACTTTGGTTTGATGGACAAGAACCTCAAGGTGTAATGGATCATTATGATGGGTCTTCTGAGTTGAATAATCATGTTGAGAGAACGTGGCATGACAGGAATTGGTTAATTATCCTACCATTTATTCAAATGATTGACATCCATGTTGGTAGGGACAATAGTTCTTTGTAAGTATTTATCAAGAGTGGCTCGATGATCTGGTGATATAGTCAACAGTTCCAAGATGGATATCTATGTTGGGGTCTTGCCTACCTGGTCAATAAAATTATACTTAGACTTGGAAGACAATGTTGGTGGCTCTGAAGAAGGACCTAGAAGGGTTATCTTGGTTTTGCGTTTATTGACAACACATTCAGGACACTTCTTTATGGTAATGGTATTTATATTTTCATCAGCAACCTGAATATGATTGATGATGGTACCATGTTTATAATTGTACTTAGTACTATTATAATTGGCTGAGGTATTATTCTTAGTTCCCGAACTGGAAGCCTTTCCTTTCCCATGGTCATGTAATAGATCTATGGATACCTTATGATCACTATTCTTGGTATGTTTCTGCCCACTGACTTCTATGGTTCTGTCTTCAACAAAATATTGTATGATATTTTTCAGTTGTCAAAATTGTTGTAGGTTGTGTCCCTTTGTTTGATGGTACTCACAATAGGCGTTATCATCCCACCATGAGGGTTTAAATTTTCCAAGATCATATTGTTTTGGTTCTAGAGGTTTTAGGATATTATGTTTAATCAATTCTTTGAAAACTATCTCGATTGGTTCCCCCAAAGGTTTAAATTCACATTTAGGAAATCTCCTCTGTGGCTGTTGTTGTTGCAAATTTTGGACAAAATTTTCTATTTGATCTGGATTACTTGTCATGTCCTGGTTGATTTGTAACCTCTAAGTGTCATGACCGATCTCACATGTAGGGTCTTAGCATCAACAATACTGTCATTTGTTACATTCTTATTTCCAAACCAGAACTTGTTTCTACCATTGGGAGCATTTTGATGTTGAACAACTGGGTTCCTGCCTAGTACCTTAATGTCTCCCTTGTCAATAAGACCTTTTTCAAGTATAATGCCATTTTGCACCAAGTCTAGGAATGAGCTACAACAATGTACTCTTAAGTCACTTCTTAGTTTCAGATGAATATTTTCAAGGAATATCATGACCTTTTGTTTTTTTGGTATCTCAACTCAACATCGAGTAGCTAAACTTCTCCAACTCTGAAAGAAAGTGGTGAAAGTTTCACTTTCTTCTTGCATGATGTGACACAAGGTAGCTATTGTTATTTCATTGTCTATGTTGAAGAAAAAGTGTTCGACAAAATTCTCAGCTAATTCACCCCATGATCTTATGCCATATGGTAATTTAGAGAGCCATTCCAGTGCTATCTCGACAAGGGTTCGCAAAAATAGTCTCATTAAACATGTGGAGTCATACGAGATGTCCATGCATGTTGTCAAAAATTCTTTGATGTGTTCTAAAGGATTCCTCTTCCCAGTATACTTAGGAAAATTTGGTATAATGTATCCATGTGGGAAGGGTGTCATGTATAGTGCTTTATCAAAAGGACATTGACATAAATCTTGTGCCGAGATAGTTTATTTGCCTGACATAGACATACAGTCCATTTTCTATTGAAGGATTTGAATTTGATTTTGTAGAACATATACTTGTGTCAAAGATATGTTGTTTGCATTGTTTGGATCAATGTAAGTGTTCTGGAATGCAATATTATGTGACAGATTGTGATTTGGCGAGGGTATATATCTTGTTTGAATATTTTGATTCGGTGTAGGGATATATCCCATCTGAATGTTTTGGTTGGGTGTACGAATATTTCCCGTCGGAATGTTCTGATTTGGTATAGGAATATTTCATGTCGAAATGTTATGTATAACCCCTATTTGTGGAATGGCAGTATTGGTTTTTGTATGAGGTATAGTTGTGTTCGTGCCAACTTTGGATCTCTTACCAGTAGTGTTTGTGCCAAAGGGGTTTGATGAAGATGCTCCCACAGTGAATTGCAAAGCTTGTGTTATGTTGAATGGGGTTGTGTTTACAATTGACGATGTTTGAGTAGGTATGCTAGTTGGTATTGCTGTGATAATTTGAGTAATAGAGACAATTGATGCCATGGTTTGCGTCGGTCAAGTAGATGTTGTTTTCAAAGTGTGAATGTCAAATCTTGGTGGTAGTGTGGCACCTTCTACTATAAAATTTGCTAGATATAGTTGGGGATAATTTTCCAAACACTCATCCACAAAGAATGCAAACTTAGGATCTTGTACGATAGCGTCTATGTCTTTAGAAAAAAAAATTCCATGTGCTTCTCTAGTGACGTGTTTTTCAAGCAAAGTTTTGTGTGGTCTCTCTTTCCGTGATGGTTGGTTTTTGAAAGGATTGATAAATTCATTAGGGTTTGAAATTTCTCTTTGTTTCTTCTTAGCCCTTGTTTCAACCATGAACATTTTTCTCAAAAGGGGAAATGAAAAACTATGAATAGAAACCGATATATCCTATTTCTATGTTTTTGGGATTTTCTGAATATAAAGGATGTCACTAAAATTAAGGATTTCTAAAATGACATATGCTAATACGAAAATATGTGGTATGGATTATGATGGTAAATGATTCTATGGGGTATAACCTACCACTTATGGAATAATCCAAAGCTATGACTTAACTTTACCAAGGAACCCATTGGAGGACAAAGCCAACTGACAGGTGAATTTCCCAAACTAGACTGTTGAGCTGGAAGGATTCACTAATAGGACAATAGTGACTAGGTTCAATAATAATGACAAATCAGAGCATGAACGTGTCCAATGATGCAGAAAGTTGTTCTATTCTATGATATGTAAATTCTTATGGAGTAACTAAGTTTTTGCAACTAAGGTGACTATCTCTAAGATGTAAATGACACCTAATAATGCAAGGTTCTTGAGCAATTTTCCAGTTTCCATCCAAGGTTGATCGTAAGAAACAAAAGTGAAAAAGTTAGTTTGTTTTTCGGACTGAGTTGTCAATTTTTTGAGATTTTCTATTGAAAGTCAATTGCGACTCAGGTTTCAGATGCGTTGATAGATTTGACAGAGGCAATCCAGTTTCAGATGTGACTAATTGATAAAACCTAGTCTCGATTGTTGATAGACAGATGTGACCTTTGCATATAGATGCGGTTTAAGTTATGACAGATGCGACTGAGCAAGAAGATGCAACACAGTACCTAAACTCCATGAAAACTAAATTTGTTAACAGACACATGCGGTTTTTCATTTGACAGTTGCGACTCGTGAAGACACATGCGGTTTGAAATTTGACAATTGCGACTTTGTTTACAGTTGCAGTTTTCTGATGAAAAAGTTATGAATGACTTAGTTTTTTGATCAATTTTTTAGGAATAAAGAAAAAAATCACATAATACAAAGTGTTTTCAGTTTTGATATGTATGAATCTATTAAAATCAGAATACAAGTACAATCCTAGGTTGTGTTGGACAATATTTTCAGAGTTTTCAATTGGATTTCTCCAGCTCTTTATATTCAAGGTGGATGACTAGTAGCTTGAACCCACTGGCTCCCCTCCATGACACTCACTTATACGGGGCAACCAAGCTACTATACCCATGAAAATCCCATGGCATACCTTTTATCTCTACACATGAACTGTGATAATTTGAGATGGCTTCACAGGTCTGACCGACTACACCAGTAAATAGATGTGATTTTGGAAAAAACTAAAAAAAGTTGGCTTTTTAGTACGAGCACCTATTTAGAAGAGCCATGGGAGAGGAAATATCATCCCAGTCTGCAGAGGTTAGGCTCTATAGGTTTTGACGCACCTCAAGGGTATTGGGGAATCAATAGCTTGTTTGTTGGGATCCTTGTAATACTGAGCTTTCCTCGAGTATTCAAATTTGTATACCGATTGGGAATGGGTCGACAAAAAATCCCATCACTAGTTTTGAGTCATGATGGTTACTCTTAACCACCAACGCAGGCCCAAATTTCTAGAGTTAGTAACCGGTTCTCTTACACCTAGGATCACACGAATGCGCAAGGGTAGAGGATATTATGGTATACCGAATCAAGTTTCTAAATTAAACAAATATAGACACAAAGAACATTGGTTAATTTTAATCTAAAATGACAATTATCTAACTACCAAACACAAAAGTTCATTTTAAATATTTATAGTCTTTGACAACAAGTCTTGCATGCAACTTGTTAGTAGTTTTATTGGTCTTTGTCATTCGTCCTGGAAGAAAATGGGTTTTTTTTTTAATATCTTCTACGCTTCATCCTACAAAAACTATGTTATTCACCTAAGTCACATGCTGCAAACCAAACATTAGCGAAAAATAAAAAAATCACAAATCAAAAAATGAAAAATTTAAAATCAAATTTCTTACCAATCAGATGCATCATTTAATTATGCAAATGTGGTTCAGGTTTCATCAGTCAGTTGCATTGCAGAAAGGTTCAAATGCGTTGGGTTTTGTCATATGCATCTTGGGATTTGTCAGATGCTGTTTGCGAACCTAGATGCCTCGTTTCATTAGTTAGATGCAGTTTTCGTATGATATCTACAAAACAAAAATTGAAAAAGTGGAATGGATTTGTGAAGATTGAAGTGTCTTCATGTTGGGTTCACCAAATGAAACGTAGATAAACTAGTGCTGCAATCAAAGATCAAAGTATGAAGAAATAAACTAAACAGTAAATAAAGCAATATGAAACAATCTCACCGAATATCAGTCCACCTCTTCAAATTATCTTGATTGTGTTACAATCAAAGAATGATCTATTTGAATGAACACATGTATTAATTAATTAAATAAATATATTTAATTAATAAATATATGCATGCATTCGAGTCTTAACTAGCTAACTGACTGGTTATGATAGAGAGTCTCTTCGCATAAACGATCATATATCAACTCAGGAGAAAACTTAACTGAAAAATTTAAATAGATCTCGAGTCAGATGGTGAGTGAATAATTAGTTAAGTGGGTGATAGAAGAATGTGAAAAAAATAACTCTTTTTATGAATTAAATATTTATTTAATTCAACATTCAAAATTTGAAAAGATTTAATTAAATAAATAATGATTTATTTAATTGATTGTCGAAAAGATTAATTGAATAATTAAATAATTCGAAAAGAATATTTAATTATAGTCAAAATATGATAAAAGGTAAATTAAATAATAAATTATTTAATTCAGAAAGAGAATTAATTAATTATCGACATAATTAAATAGATAAGATTCATTTAATTAATCAAAGTTGAATAAGGGTCATAATGAATTAATTAAATAATTAAAATGTTATTTAATTAATAGAAGAAAGATGTGTATAGGAAATAAGTAAATAATTAACACTGTTTAATCACGATCATGGACATTAGAAAATTATGTCAAAAGTGGTACTCACAGGCCTAAACCAATTTTCAGTGTCTACAGTTAACATATAAGGGTGTCTATGAAGCATATGAGAAATTTCAGAGTACCTAAGAGGTTTTCATGAATACATAGAATAAATGGAGCAATAGGTTAAGTAGTCTGAAAGAAATTCAGAAAATTACAAAAGGAGATTCTGAAACCCCAGAGCACCTCCATGAATCAATCAAAAGGATTGAGACTGTTGGAGAAATTACAAGCTTCCATGAAAGAGTTGGGGGATTATTTCAAGGAAAGGTAAAGGACTTTAGGGACATGGAGGAGCAATGCTTGCCCAATATTCTCAATGAAGAGGGAGAGATAAAGGACTATGACTCATGGAGAGCTTTATTCAAGCATCAGACAACTAAGTGTCCTGAAATGGTATATGCTGAAGATAAACTAGACCTATCGGTGCCAAATGGTTTGATTGATAATTTTATTAAAATTGAGATAGGAATGGACACTTTTTTGAAAGAGGCCCGAGTCATAATAGATGCAAGATATACTGCATATAATATCAAAGTGCAGAAGTTGCTTGATGATAATTGGCCCACAGAAGAGGAATACAGGGGTTGGTTGGATAAATATGTTGAGTGAACCATAAGGGGTGGTGGGATTGATATAGAGCATGGTCTAGTATAATATAGGTCTAGCCTTTGAAAAAAAAATTATGAAAGAAATCTATATCCTCTCAAAAAAATATGCATGTGGAGCTCCAATCAAGGTTCCTTTACTCTGCTTTTTGTTTTCTTCTATTCTAATCTAGTTCACCTTTTGAATAATATGGTGACATGGAATTCTAAAGCAACATGTGAGCGAGTTTTGTATGCTCACTCGGGTGTTTTTCTTTTAGTGTTTCCCCCAAATTTTGTGAAATGTAAATATAACTACCAGGAGGTTGAAATGAAATGAAAACATTGCAAAATGTAATATGAAATCTAATTTGATATGCCAATAGCCCGATGCTTGTTTCACTCCCTTAATCTTATAAAAGGGAACTCAAGGCTATTGTGTAAGGGTCTTTGAAATTTTGTTGGATCTCAAGTACTCTTTGAGAACATTGTCAGGAAATATGCAAGTAGATAGAATTGCTAGCTGAGTCTAAGGTTATGAGTTTATATTTACAATTAGCTTAAAAAATTTATAGTAATTGTAGCATTTGAGAATCAATTAATTAATGGAAAGTTCAAAACAGATTTTCTCTTGTGAAGTAGTTTATGAATTAGCAATGGAATAGTTAAGGATTGTTTCATTGGTCTCTGATTGTTGTGATTAGATGTGTGTTTGCATTAAATTTTTCAATTCAAGGAATTGATTATATGCTCTAGTGTAATAACTGATTCATGCATTATAACATGGGACCTCTAAGAATTGTCTGCATGGATTTTCTGAGTTATGAATTTGTAATGCAAATCCATAATAGTCCATCAATGTCAATGCTATAATTGTTGTGTTACTATTATTTCTAAATCTGGCCCCATCACCCTATGATAAGGCACTATTCTATGCATCAGTTAAACTTTTGTGTATTTGGCCAATCGAATTATGTCAAAGAATAACTCTTTTAAATTAAATCTTACTTATAATAATGATGGTTGTCGTAGTTATCAACTGATTTTCCCATTCTCTACTTTGAGTCACCGAGTGTGAAGGATTTGCCAAGTTCTCACAAGTTGTGTACTCCAAGTCTTGAATTGAGAATGTATCTATTGAATTTACAATGTATGTGAAGGTTTTATGAGTTAGTGTTATAAATACATTGTGGGATTACCTTCTCAGGTTTCACAGAACCTGAAGTGCAGGAGGAAAGCTAAATTTCTTTCTCTTGTTCATTGGCTAGCCCCTTTGAGGCTGTTGACTATTGGAAGTGGCAAATCCATAGGCTGCCTGTGAGATCTGGTTGGATTTTAAAAAGAGTCAACACATAGTTTGATCAATCTTTGTTTTCATAAACAAATAGAAAGAACACATGATATACTTAGCTCACACTAGCAAGATTTGTTCATTTTAAACCCAAAATGAAATGTGAGGGGTGATAAAGTAACAATCTCTTAGTGTGTTTTTTTCTCAAGATCACACAAAGCGCAAGAGAATTGCATACACACTTAGGAGAATATCATTATACCACAAGATACACAAAACACTTGTTCTTTTTAAATCCAACTTAGTGTGAGACAAACAGTGTTTATTTTAAACCAATGCTATGAGAAAATTCAAGTTCATTTTAAGCCAATGAGTTGTAATGCATGATTGTGTTCTTTTTAATCACATGGATGTACATGCATGTTCATTTTAACTCATAAAATGTAATGCAAGATTGTAGGGTTGTTTGTTTGATTAATATTGTGAAATAAAAAGCATAAACAACAAGGGTTAGACTCATTTTCTAGCTTGCCACATGTTGTAACAAACATATTAGTAATTAAAAAACCCTAACCTACAATGCAAAAATGAAATATGGAAAATGTAACAAAATCTGAAAGAAAAATTTACCTAGGCAAATTCATCGTAACAGAGTAGATGTGTCTTGGGATCGAATTTTGGAAGTGCAACAAGCAGATGTATTACCATGTAAAGCAAATGCGGCTCAAAAATCATATGCGTCGCTCGGGTTTGTGAATGTGGCTCAACATATCGGATGCATCATTTGGCGTACCATATGCAGCTTGTCAAAGAAAATGTATCATTCCAAAAAGCATATGCATCGCGACAGAGCGTTTGCATCTCAAAAATATGTGATTGTGTTGTTCCATATCTGTACCTACAAAAAATCTGAAATAAATCCATATAGAAACTACAAAAAATGATTGTCAGATTCACGAATGTAACTAAGGGTAAATTTAAGTTAGCGTGATTAGATCATAAACATCATACCCAAAGTAAATAATGAAGCACAAAGGAGAGAACATGAAAATAAAAGGAAAGAGTTCACCCAAGATCTTTAACCTCCATGAGTGACCTCCATTACAACTTCTCTATTCGTTGCAATATGATGAGTGCTCTCAGACTTGGTGGGAGCAACAATGACTATGGCCAAGATCTAAGCAAATGTTGAAGGATTTGAATGAAAATGCTACACTATACAACTAGTAAAGAAAAACTAAATTATGTTAAAATACTAAGATGCTATGATTAAGAGTTCCTAAGACAAGATTACATGAAGTCGAGAGATTAAAAGACGACAAAATGAGAGCAAAATTGCCTTTTTATAGAAAATGCAATTTTGGATGAAGGGCCAAGATTGAAGATTGAAAAATACCCTAGAATCAATAGACAAGATTCAATGTGACAACCCACAATTAGGGTTAGGGCAACATTAGGGTGAATTCAAACTAAGTGGACAAGATTTAATTTAAGAAAATCAAATCAAGGGATAAGAATGCATATGACAAGGAAACAAAATTGGCACAAAAAAAAGAGGGAGTTAGAAAATCAAATAATTTTAGAAATTACTTAATTTATGGAGGGAGATACTATTTTGAATTTAAAATTAATTTAATTCAGAAAGGTGGGGTCATGTGACAATAAATAATAATTTAAAATTGTTTACTTGGAAAGAGGGAAATTTAAATAAATGATTTTTATTTAAATTTGGAGGAGAATTAAATGAGACAATTAAATAATTAATTGTAATTATTTAATTGTAGAAGAAGTGGGCCAATAATTAAATAAATTATGGGGGATTTATTTAATTATGAGAAGACATCAGTATTAGAGACGCATTTAAATAAATAAATAAAGTTTATTTATTTAAATAATCAAGAGGGAATAATGGATTAATTAAATGAATTAAAGAATTTATTTAATTAAAGGGGGACATTAGTCATTAGTGGCGTATTTAAATAAAATAAATGTAATTTATTTATTTAAATAGTCAGGAAGAATAAAATACATGAATTAATTAAATAATTAAGAATTATTTAATTAATAGTTGAATTTGGATAGCAGGACATAATCAAATATTTTAATTATGTTTAGAAGAATTTTAGAGAAAATTGAGTTCGCAGGTCAATTTTATGTGTCTACACTAACCATTTTAACAACCTTCATAAGCTTGGCGGATAATGATGATAGCCTACCCCTTTGCTACCCATAATTGATAGATTGGGATCAACAACAACATATACTTGTTCTGGATCAATTTGAGAATGATGAAGCAATCATAGAGTTCATGGGACTTCAAATGGACATACTAGCAGGAGATCAGAAAGCAAGGTTTGTCATGGAGCTCGAACAAGATGCATACTTCGGTGGAGAGATTGAATCCTCTAGTCACAAAAATGAAAGAGAAAACATAAAAATAAAAATACAAGTCCTTACAGAAGACTAAAATGTGGCTCTATCACATCTGGGAAAGGAAAAAATAAAGGACACGTATGAAGGTGAAAACCTCCCTGAGCCACCTGAGGATGGAGGATTTAATCTCCCCATATCTGACTATCAAGAAAAATTAATGCTCCTAGTGGAAGAATTAGAATCCATAAATGTTGGCATGGTAGAGAACCCAAAAATCACATACCATGTGACATTGCTTGATCCTAAAGAGAAAGAAAATTTCACAACATTCATTAATGATAGAAAAATAAACTTTGTGTGGACCTATGCAGATATTCATGGACTAGATCCCACATTAGTGGTACATCATTTGGTTGTATTCCCTAGAGTAAAGCCTATCAAGCAGAAACAAAAAAATGGATCCTCAAATAGCATTATTGGTAAAGGAAGAACTAAAGAAGTTACTAGATGTGGGTTTCATTAGACCCATCGATTATCTGGAATGGATATCAAATCTAGAACCAGTTTCAAAGCCTACTAGGGGCATAAGGATTTGTATAGACTTCTGAGACCTGAACAAAGCTTTCCCAAAGGATGACTTCTCCCTTTTGAGTATTGACATGATCATGGATCTAACGGTAGGGCATGAGATGATATCATTAATGGATGGTTTCTCTAGGTATAATCAAATAAAAATATCCCTTGATGATTGGTATAAAATGACCTTCACATGTGCATGGGGAACTTTTTGTTGGAATGTCATGCAATTTGGCCTCAAGAATGCAAGAGCGACATATTAAAATGCAATGACGAATATCTTCCATGATATGCTACATACAATCATGGAAGACTATGTGGATGGAATCCTAGTAGTAAAGTCCATAAAAAGCGAATACCATTTGGTCAACTTGGCTAAAGTGTTTGATAGAATGGAACAGTATAACCTGAGACTAAATCCAAAAAAGTGTGTGTTTAGAGTCACATCTAGAAAGCTACTAGGGTATATAGTGTCAAGAAGGCACATTGAAGTAGATCTTGTAAAAGTAAAAGCAATTCAAGAAATTCCTCCATCAAAGAAATTAAAGGAACTAAGAAGTTTGCAAGGAAAATTGCAATCCATTAGGAGATTTATCGTGCAACTGGCAGACAAATGTCACCCATTCACTCATCTATTACATAAAGACATCACTTTCAAGTGGGATGGAATATGTGACCAATCATTCCAACAAGTCAAGGAGTACCTACTTTATCCTCCCATACTCATGCCACCTATTCTAGACAAGGAAATGATACTCTACGTGTCTACCACACAAGCAGTGTTGGGAGCTCTCCTAGCTCAGCTAAATGATAATAACAAAGAAAGAGTGGTCTACTACATCAATCAAATATTGGTGGGCTAGGATTTAAACTACTCCCCATAGAAAGAGTGTGTCTCTTGGTTGTATTTGTGACTCATAATCTAAGACACTATATCTTAAACAAACAATTAAAGTTGATTTCAAAAGTAGACCCACTAAAGTACCTACTAGCAAAAGAAGCCCTAACATGCAGAATTGCTAAATGGGTAATGATTCTAAGTGAATTTGATATAGAGTATGTGGATATAAGATCCATCAAGGGATAAATCATAGCAGACCAGCTAGGTGAAGCACCCATACAAGATCACATGCCTCTTACAATAGACTTCCCAGATGAAAGTATCCTAATGACATAAGAATCAAGCCATTGGACCTTATATTTTGATGGGTCCCACACTCAATATGGATCTTGAGCAGGTATCCTCTTTCTCACACCACAGGGAGATAGTATACCCAAGGCATACAAAATTACTTTTCTTTTCATGAAAAATATCTCAAAGTATGGATCTCTAATCATGAGACTCAAGATGGCTATTGAATGGAGAATAAAAGAACTGCAAGTCTTTGGGGACTCTTAGTCAGAGATTAGGCAGGTGAATGACGAGTATCAAATAGAAGATGATAATTTGATACCATATAAAAGAATG